>BPLR01019910.1:0-182819 GCA_021605095.1 Caerostris extrusa
AAAAGAGAGATATGAAAGCTGCTGAATTCAATGATGAAATGGAATGCTCAGGAAATAAATCTTTGCTCTGAATTATCTGAGAGTTAGTATTTTACTTGTTTACTCTTATTGTAGTACCTCCTTTTCTCAGCAGTGAATATTAAAAGCCCAGAAGCTGCAGTGAATCTTAAATAATTCAATTTGTAAAAATTTGTTGTAGAATCATAAAAAACTTGTGTATTAAATTTCAAATGTTATTACTGACTTGGCTAAAAATACTTTTATCATTTTGTATTTTCCACAGAGAATTAATTTTAATTGAAAAGATAAAAATTGGAAACTTTATGCTTCATGTTATATTTATTTCCAAATTTATCATTAGCATAGTATTCTTTAAAGCCGGAAAATTTTTTCACATTTAAATTTTATTTATTTTTAACGCTCTGTCATTCGGTGCCATAGGTTTGGGTTTTAGTCCCGGTAATGTGATGGATGTTTGTAGGGGGTTCGGAATCTACTTTAAACCGTAGGTCTTGGTGTAATAGGACTGTAGAGTGTTGGTCATAGAGCTGACAACCCTACCCCATAAAAAAGGTCTCGAAAACTGCCATCAGGCGGCGGCCTTGCCCTGCCAATGGACTTTGCGTTAATGATGATGATGATTTAATTCTGAAGACTTTGATTTCAATGATACTGAAAAAAATAATTAATAATTTAAATAATCCTAAACATGAAAGGGTCACCAACACAATTATGCTGGTAGATTTTCCAATGAAAAATTTCACCTATAAATTTTTATGAATTATGTTTTTTTCATTCAAAGTTTAATTGCAAAAAGAATGCATATGAAGTTGACTGATGCATATATATAAAAGTATAATTTGCTACATTTTTTATTAACATATTTATTTATAATGAAAATCGTTGAAGCATGTTAAAGAAAGTTTAATATTAGGCCTGCTGACTTACAAAGAATGCAATATTTAAGTTCACAAGTTGATTTTTTTTTCGCATGCATTTTAATTGAACATCGACCAGTAAATGATATCATTTCCATGATCATGGGGTAAACTGAAGCATATTTTTTCTAAAAGCATCAAGAATGGGTTAATCTTCCACAATTTATTTTAAATTTTTTGGCCAATTATTAATGTTCGCAATGTGAGAACGGTAGCAAACTTGATGAGAGTAACATTGAAGTAGCATGATCACATGGGTAAAGAAATATAACTTTTTTAAGAGCAAACTAAATTATAATTTGCCTTATGTTTCATTTATTTATTAAAATTAAAATTTATATCGAAGCAATTAATAATAAATGGATGATTACTTACAAATAAACTGTCGAGCTGTTTCACTTGTACTTGTAAACAAGAATACTTTGATTGAAGATTTTAACTCAAAAATGGACTGAAAGACCATTCTTCATCATTAAATTGATACAATATAGTTTCTGAATCAGCATGATCATCGGCATGATAAATAAATCAGTATGATCATTCAATCCCAGCATGTATTACATACGACTATCTAAAAGTTAAAATTTCGGTTAATGTCTAATGTGCTCAATCATACATTTTAGAGTTTAAAGGGTTATCAAGATTTAAACATTGGTAACAAATTTTGTCACTTTTTAATCTTCTTGCACATTTTTTAAACATTATTATTATGTCTAGTTTTTACTGCATTAAATGCAATGTGAAGTGTTTTTTTTTTTTTCATCATATAAAATGTATTATAATTATCATATAACTTTTAAATAGAAATTCCTTGATGTGAATTTTTTATTTTTTTTATTTGTAAGTCAAAAATTAGCTTTATTAATTTGTAATATAATATCTATGAATTGTGTGTAAATTCTCATTCTTCATCATTCTATCGATTATTAAGTCATTGTGGTTTCAATTAAAAAATTGTAGATATTTATGTAATATACTATTTTTATTTTTAATATATATTCTCTTTGTAATGTGTAGTTTTCCTTTTCTATTTAAATTTGCTATCTTTATTCATATTTTTGAACAAAACTCATTGAATAAAATATTTTTCTTATATTTTAAATATTTACCTTTCTTATTAGATATGTCAAAACATGTTTCATATTCTGATTGTTCTAACCTTTCAATGAAAGTCTGATATTATTTTTCTCTCTCATTTATGTTTATAACAGATTACAAACTCCTTAAAACTCAATAAACAAGTATTGTATGATATTAATCCAGTTATGCTTATTTATTATTGTAATATTGCAGTCTCTGTTGCATCCTGTCCCTTGGACAGTTCTCGAGAAAGTTCTCCACCTTCTTCTCCCACAACAGTACGTTCCATGAATGGTGGAGTGAGCCAAGATCCTCATGGTCAAATTAATTTAGGATTTATGGGAAGTCCTGACAGTGCAGATGGAGGTAGAGTCACTATTCCCTCCATTCCTGATGAAATCAAGCTCTCAGCCACACAATTTCAAAGAAGGCAGAAGAAAGGAAATATTGATGTATGGTGGCTATTTGATGATGGAGGTAAATTTTGTTCATTTCATTCATAAAAATTTGCATGTATCAAAAAATCACTTGTAGGATTGGCCATATCATATTATAAAATGCTTTAATATAATGGACTTTATATAATAACTATTCCTCCATTAATAAAAATAGTCACTGTAGGAGTATTGTCACTAAATATTTCTCACTGTTTAAACATATATTACTTACATAATTAATTAAAAAATTATGAATATTATTATTTTTGCTTTTCAAATATTTTTTAATGTAAAAGATACTAAAGAAATTTTTTTAATTTGATAGCAAAATTACTTTTATTCACATCACTGAAGTACGTAACTTATTAATTTGCTTCTTTATTTGTTGACTCTACAGATTTTAAAGTCTGCTCAATTTTTAAAATACTTGTTTCTTTATAATTGATTGTTGTTTTAATTGTATCTCAATTGATTTAATTCTTTCCCAGTTGAATTCTTCAGCCAATTTTTATCTCATGTCTTATTTGAAATACAAAATGAGGATAGTCATAAACTAATAAACACTATTTAATTTTTTTAATGAAATAAAATCTATTTTTAAAAATTGACTAGTAAAGAAATTTTTCTAGCATACTGTATTGTTGATGGGATTTGTGTGACAAGCAGTATTTCACATTTTTTAGTATGTTTAAAACTGATTTAATGAATTATATTGAGAAGATTTTTACATTTTGATGAGATGGCTTTATAGACTTTTATAATTCAGATGTTTGAAATTAGCCAAAGAAAAAAATACAGTATATTTTAATTTTGATTTATGCATCTTAATAATGGAAAAATTTGTAACTATTAATGATATCGCCATATATTATGCGTAATCATGTAAAAATTATTTTATATTATCTAAATTTAATCATACAGATTAAATGTGTTAATCATTTTGTCTTAAAAAATAAATGTAAACTATTTGCATTTCAATGTATGACGCACTTAGTTATAAATATATTCATTCCATTACATAAACCTATTAAATAATATTTAGGTTAATGAAAAAAATATTTATTTTAACAAACATTTTGATTGATGAAAATTATTTATATCTATTTTTTGAAGATATTATTATTATTTATATTATTTAGCTTCGATTAGCTATTTGATTGAAAAATGAATAATTGGTTTGCTAGCAAACTAAGTTAATTTCAAGACTAATTTTTCCTTTATATTCATTTTATACTGTATCCTAATTTTTCCTTTTTCATAGTAATTGGTATTTTTAAAAAACCTTTATTAATGTAAATGTGACTAATTTAATTTTTAGATTTAGGAAATTTTTTAACCTTTTTTTTTTAAATTGTCATTATTAAAAATTTAAAAAATATATGTGCTTACTTTTTTTCAATTTTTTTTAAATAAATAAAAATATTTAAAATTTTAATGTAAATTTTGGATTAAAAAATTTTCTGTATATATAAAAATAAAATGCTTGTGACAATTAATTATTTTATTGTAATCAAATGTTTCTTCAATCTTCAATTCTTTTCAAATTGTCTTAAGTTCTATATAGATCATAATGTATTGTGCAAATTTTAATATGAAAAATCTTATTCCAATGCATGATACTATTGTTGTGATTATTTCATTTTAAAAAGAGAAAATAGCAAAAATGCAATTTTTTAAAAATAAATATTTGTTAATAAAAAAACATAAATACAAAAAATTAATAAAAATTAATGTTATTAAAAATTAATCTTAAAAACCTTTTAAAGAATTAGTGAAACAATATAAATTAAGATAGAAGTATACTTTATATGGATTTAAAAGAAGAAACAACAATTTACTATGTTGGAATATTTCAATAAAATTAGAAATATTGGCATGTTTTTTTTTTAACAAATATTAAAAAAAAATTTCGAAACTTATTAACAGAGGAAACTTGCAGAAATTCACATAATAAATATGTCAACTACCAAAAATAACTTGTGTTAACTAGATTTTATGTTGATAAAAGAGTTAGAAAATTGACAGTTGGGTATGAAATATGTTTTTAATAAAATTGCTTATAGCAATTTATACAAAATTTGATATAAATTTATTTTTCTTGATTCAGAATTTTATTGGAACATTTATATATTTTTATTATCTTTAAATTTTAATTGCAATACTTTTTATAGGTCTCACTATGTTAATCCCTCATATTTTGTCAACTCGATCTCAATGGAGTGGGTGCAGATTGAGAATTTTTGCTCTTGCAAACAAAAAGGATGAACTAGATAGAGAACAAAGAAAGTAAGAAAAATTCTCATTGTATTGTTGTCTTGTCATTCATATAAAATAAATAGTTAGATAAACACTTTTGTCAACATTCATTACACAGCAAGTTCTTGTTTTGCCAATTAGTAACAAATATAAACAATAATAAAATAAGAGGAGATAATTAAAAAAAAATTAAATGATTGTAGTACTAATGAAGAATTAAAATGCTATTTTTTAGTATGGTGGCTTTACTCAATAAATTTAGAATTGATTACTCTGATGTGACTGTCATACCAGACATTGTTAAGCCTCCTGAAGAATCAAGGTGAAATGTTTGTGCATGATTTGCTATTTTTATACCATCTTTTATAAATAGATAAAAATATTAATGCTCATCATATTTCATATACAGCAAAAAGGAATTTGAAGCCTTGATCACTAAATGGCAAAGTGATGGAAGTGATAGCAAATTTCTTATAACAGAATCTGAACTTTATGCACTTAAAGACAAGGTAATGTAACTTAAAAATTATTTAATTTTAAATAATAGGAAGTAATTTTTATTTTGAATGTTATCCTTTTTTTTTTTTCAGATCAGCAGTGTTGTTATTTTTTTTTATTTACCATTATCTCTCAATTATGTATGAGATAAAAAAAAGAAATGATTATTAAATTGAGAAAATAGCAATAAAAATTGGCTATGCTTCACATTATGTTTGGCTATTATTAATTTATTACAGCAGTTTATTGAAAATTTGCATAAACAAAGCATTTTAAATATAAAAGTAATTAAATTGTTATTAAATTATATTATAATTTGGATTATTTCTTATTTTCAGACTAATCGCCAAATCAGACTATCAGAATTGCTGCACAAATATTCAAAACATTCCTCACTCATTGCAATGTAAGTCATTTTAACTACATTCTAAAATGATATGGAATGTTTATGTATAATTTTGTGATTCTAGTCTTAAGTATGCTCATATATTTTTAATAAATCTGTGTTTCTAAATTTTATTATTATTATTATTTTTTTTTATCATTATGGGTTATGTTGCAGTGTAAGCAACAGATTTAAAGAACTCTTTTAAAAAGAAGATTAAATAAAAATATTATTTCAAACTTTGATTTTTTTTTGCAAACAAATATTTTTTATTATTAGCATATTGAAATCTCAGTTAATTGAATTCTTTTCAATTTTATATTAAGCTATATTGCACTGTTTATTTTAGCCAACCATTAAGTGATATTCATATACATTTCTAGGTATTGTATATTCACAATAAAATACTGTTAATAACATATCAATGAAAATTAATTAATTATAATTAATTAATCAATTACATTTCATAAGAAAAGTTGCCAGTTTCATATGATTTTTTAATAGATATTTCATTTAAAAGAAAAACATTTTTTATTTGTATCACAAACATAAAATTTGCTATTATTGTGTGTAAATCTTTTTTTCTAAAATCTATCATATTGATTGCCACACTAAAGAAGAATATTTATTTTTAAAATATATGCATTTTCCTCCCCATCTTTAAAAGTTGAAATTTATTAGATAAAACAACCCTTTTCTGTTGTGTTATACACAGTTATTTATGACATATTGGCAGGAATTTTTCATATGGTCTTGACATTACATGTGTGGTTGAAGAAAATAAATTTACCTAAAAAATCTAACTTAAAAATTAATTTTTTATATTCAAGTATTACTATAATTTTCTGGCTATAATATGCAGTGGTGAATAATCTGTGATCTGAATTTTCGGTTGGAAAAAAATGGATCATTGTATTCAATTGTGGTTATGATATTAAGAGTATTTATGTTGCCAAAACAGTACAAATTAGCATGTTGCATATTGAAGATGGTGGAAATTGGAACAAAGATGGCAAAGACCTATAGTAAAGAATTATCTGGCTAAGACCTATAGTAAAAAAAATAATAATATTTTTAATCCTGGGAAAATTTTATAATTCTGTTGTGGAAATGAAACAAGTAGAAGAAAGTTGAAATAAAAAAAAAAAATTACTGGACAAAGGGAGTATTAATTTCAATAAAATAAATATTGGAAAACTTCATATCTAAAACTATTTTATTTTTGAATGAACTAATTTAAAATATTTTTTATAATCTTTATATTTGCTAGAAAAGTGAAAAATTTTATCGCCTTCATTGTTAATTCTTAATTTGACCCCTGAAAAGCTTTTCTAATTTTTTTTAGTTCTTTCTTTTAAAAATAAAAAAAAAAGTTGACAGATTTTTATGTAATGATTTATAATTTGCAACAAGACATTTTAAGAATTTTTTTAACTGGTCTGAAAAATACCTTGTTTTTATTTTTTCTGTTAAAATTTTATAGATATTATTTGAAATCTGATGTCTGAATTATCTTATCTAATACATATTTCATTCGTGAACAGGACTTTACCAATGCCAAGAAAGAGTACTTGTTCTGCTGCATTGTACATGGCTTGGTTAGAAACCCTTACCAAAAGACATGCCACCTTTCCTGCTGATTCGGGAAATCAAACCAGTGTACTTACTTTCTACTCATAGTCTGATTTCAACTTATTCTGTCCAATTTTAACAAGAAATTACCGAACAATTCATGCTTATGCATCTGTGAAATATTGTCATCCATTATTTGATACAGACAATTTTTTTTTTTTTTTAGTTTCCAATGGTAAAGTTATAATATTTCCATATTTGATTCAATTAATTCATTTTACTATTAATTCATTTTCTGTACTATATTTAGATGACTTAAAATTTATGTTTTAACATGCTCACATTTTCCTTTCTGTCTATTTTTTTTTTTTTTAATTGTATACACCAAAGCTGTAAAGAATAATGTATTTGTATTTGTATAGCTTCATATTTTTATAAATCATAATTTTAAAATTACTGGAAATTGAGCTTGGAATATTTCATAAATTATTTTTTAATTGGATAAAATTTTATTAAAAAATTAAATAATTTTAAATAATAATAATTTTGTGACAAAAAAATGGTTACATAGTATGCATGCATTTTATATTAAGAAACAATTTATTTCATATACCAAAATTCACATCATGTTTCAATTGCTTTGTACAAAGTGTATGAAAATATATGTGTGTGATTATCTATAATATAGATTATTTCTATAAAAAAGAGAATGAAAACCTGTGATCCAATTCATTTCATCACTGTAAATAACCTCACAGTCCATTTAGCACATTGATATCTTAGTGTTCCTGTTTCATTGCAATTTTAAAGAGAATTTAGTAATGCCACACTTTATGTTTTGCTACATAATTTGTACCTGTTATATAAAGAAATAAAGTTTACTTTTTGCTCAGAATTTTTTTTTTTCTTCTGTTTTTGTAATGAATGGTTTCAAATAATGACAGCTGTACTCAATTTATTTATAACACTATTGTAAAATATTTTGGCAATTTCTTGAAACAACATTTCCATTGCACCTATTTGTTATTAATTATTGTAAAATAACAAAACCTGATGGTAAGAACAGAAGAGCAGTTCTTGCTATTATCCTATAAAAGTTACACTGAAATATCTTAGAATATTTTATTCTTCATTTTGTCACTTATTATAATTTTGCAAATAAGATGAAGTCTTATTTGATTTCAATATATAATATATTTTATTTAAGAAACTTAGAATTGATATTTAACCTGTTAAGTCTTCAAATTTTGGAGCCTCATTTTGAGACCTGGCAAGCAAAGTGAAATCAAAGTGTATGTGTCTATTTTACATGTAGATCAGAATATCTTTGTGTTGTGTTTGAAGAAATTACAAATCCTTGGTTATTGCCCCAGGATGTTTCTTTCTTAATTGCAATAGCACAATATAAATGCAATGTAGCAGATCTCCCTGTCATTCTGTTGTGGATAAGCACCCTATATAACACTGAAGTTATGTAGCCAACGATTCGTCAATGCGCATGGCATTTGGAAATAAAAAAAAAACCTTTGTCAGTAACAATGAAGGAAGAAAATTCAGAAACCTATTAAGAATCAATGCAATCAGTGCTTATTTTTACCTGATTAAGATGTAATATATAGGGGGGGGATTCAATCTAATATCAATTTTTAAACTTCATAAAATAAAACAATGAAAATTATCAATTTTGTCTATGAATAAGGACCACAAATGAAATAAAAATCAATCGATTAAATCCAAAATATAAAAAATAGTTAACTAATCATTTCTTAAGTAAACAGATATAATATGACATCGAATTTGGTTTTCAATATTTCATAGAGTGGATATCAGCAAAAATAAGCTCTTGTCAAAAAATTGGTTGTAAGAATAAAGGTGGGCTCCCACTGCATACTAAAATCTTGCATCGTGTAATATTTGTAAATTGGAATCATGTTTTCCTGCTCACTTAAATTTTCGATTGGCTGGCATTCTACAATATGAGACTTCAATATCCCACACATCTTTAAGCAGATTTATGAAATATTATTATTGTTTAAATTTCTTATAATGAATGTTAAAACAAGATCTTTTCTTCATTACACTTTACTACTCAGCTGTAAAAATATAAAATAATTGATTTTCATATATTTTTTGGAAGAAAAATGTAACAAATTTAGCCAATTAAAAAATAAAAAAAAATTAATATTGAAAGTTTTTTCTGTTGATTACAAAATTTATATCACCACATATTTGAAGATTAATAATTACTTTCTTCCAAAGGGTATAGAATACCCAGTTTAAAATCTAAAAACATTAAAAATCTGGTTCTTTTCACAACAAGGAACTTTTATGAAAGTTAGTTATTTTTGCTTTAGCAACTATCAAATTAAAAAATTACTAAAATATATTTTGATTAATTAGATGAATCTTTCATTATGAGGCATAAAACAAGCTATCTAATATTTACATTTAAATTTGGAATGATTGTGGTAACACTGAAATTTTATGAATGACATGCCAAATGTTTTAAATTGTACTTGAAGCAAATAAGACCTCTTTCTTACCCCAATAAAATTACAGCATAAAATTTGACAGAGAGAGATCATATGGTCCACTTAATATATTGCATTTTATTACATGTACAAATATTATACAATTTTTTAAGCATATTTATTTCAGAGACTGAAAAGCAAACAAATTTGGAAAAGACAGGCGCATTTTTGAAATGTGAAATAGAATTTTTTGCGATGGTAAATTAAATTTTCTTATAGAGCCAAATTTCTGGAATGGAAATCTTCAGATTTTCTCAGCACAAACATCTCTGGTTTATATGTTTGATTATTTCTGTATTAATTAATTATTTGTTAGTTACATAACATTTCAACTGACATATTGGTTGATGGCAAATATTAAAATGATGATATTTTAGTGATCTGCATGTATATGTTTTGGAGGAGAAAAAATTCTTGACAATGAACCTAGAAGCCAAAAGTATTTAATAGTTCATTTGGATGTTGATGGCTCCACAGTTGTTGCCTTTCACCAATTATAGAAGGCACTGCTCATTTCTACTATCAATAGTATGTAGTGCTAAATAATCCTGTCAATTGTTTATTGAAATGATCCATTCATGTGATTCTTGCTATAGGTGCACAGAATTGTTCTCAAAGCTTAATTTCGGAAATGAGTTTGATACCCAATAATCCAGCTTTTCGCCCTACACACACCGGTATTTGATAAACCACATGTTTGGTAATTATGCCCTTAACAGGGTGCTTCAGAACTCACGTACAAACTTGGAGGGTGATAGAAAACATCAATACGAATCAGAATCACATAGGAAAACAGATTTCCAAATGGATAAGTGGCTTTGTAAGCGAGCTCTTGAGGTCAGCGTTCACGGGTTTTTTTCATTGTAGCTGCCTACTGAGTGAAGTAAACATGAATCGTTTCACTAATGCCGATATTATAAAAATTATTATTAAATTATTTATTATACATTAAAAAATTTTAAAAAATAGTAAATTTATTAATTAGCATTATTATTTATTTCATATTGCACAGTCTTAGGTCAATAATTTTTAACCCATTGATCACATGTTAATGTAATTTAAAAATTAAAATATCTGAGAAAAAAATGGTATTACTTAAAAAGAAAAACGTTATTTATCAATATTCAAAATGTTTCAAACATTGTACATATATTCAAGTTAATATAAAAATTCACAGGGTCTCGATTACAAATATAAAATACTTTATTGGGCCTAAAGAAATTATTGATTACAATTGAAAACTCTTTCATGGAGAGAGCGAAACAATTGTTCTAAAAATGAATGCCCAATAGAATTTTTCACTTGGAAGCGTTGTGCTGGAACACTTTCTGCAGTTGTTCTTCGGTCGTGGACTCAGCTTGCTGTTTAAGGTCCTCGGAACCAGCCGTCACACCCCAGTTGTCCGGATGCGAGAAGGCAGCGCTGTGGGGGCGACCAGTCGCAGGATTTAGTCCTTCCCAATACGACCTGCGGGCTCTGTAACAAGAAAATTCAGTTAATAGATCATATTAAACAATATCATTCTGTAATTATCAATTTTGTATCAAATTCCTACTTTTGTAATGCTATCTCTTTTCTGTGACACTTCACATAATATGATTAGAGGTAAAATGCCGAATAATCCCTATGGTTAAGGACAAAATGAAAAATGGCACCAGATGAAAACATTTAACCGAACATGAATGAAGAATCACTAATTTTTTTTCCTTAATTGAGTATGACAAATTAAAAAAAAAACAAAATTTAAAAATTTACAAAAAAAAAAAAAACCTATTCACGTTAGTTGTATTCTATATTTCAGGAAAAATTAAATGCAGAACGCAAAAAAAAATAAGTTACTATATGGTATTTGCTCTTTTTATTGATTGGCAATTATGTCACTAAAAAAAATAAATTAATACCTATCTAGTATTTGTGATTTATTTTTACAGTTCTCTCTCCGTAATGAATCTGAACCTGGTGATTAACTTTTGAACAAATTTGGAGCTCAGAAAATAACCAAAACCGTAAGTTCTCATGCTTAAGGTGGGGAGGACCATGATAAATTGTAGGCTGAAGTCATTCAGTAGGAGGGTGAGAACTACTCAGATGGACCCTGAGGACATTAAAATTACAGTGAACCATTATTGATGAAATGGACCATTATTTATACCATATTGGTCATTATTTATCACAGAATTACCATAATGGACCATTATTCCAATGCAACGGTAGTCAACAAGTTCCACGGATTCATTGGCCAAAATATTACTCCTTCATTGTAGAATAAAAAAAAATTAATGAATCTAAATTTGTAAATAGTATGTTATTGTTGTGGTACAAAGAAGAAAACTATACCTTATTGGTCTAGAACTTTAAACTGTTCAATACTGTTCATAACGAGTTTCTACCTCCATAAGCGGGGAAAAAAGGAAGGGGGACCGCCGACTAAATTAATATTAATGCATATCATACAAGACATTAAGCCTTAACTGTTATCGTGAGAATAATAATTTCTTAGAAAAAGGATACCTAAATCATTATCAATAAATCTTTGTTCTACACAGTAATAATTAACTACCATACTCCTTTTTTATTTCATTCTCTCTTAGTTTATTTATGGTTTTCACTGCTTTTTTTTTTTTTTTTACCATAGTTTTCTTTTATTTAATGATGAAAGAGAAATTGCTATTAATCAAAATAACTGGAAGATGATGATGATGGTGTAAAATTTTTATTTGTTCTTAAATTTTTATCCTCCTTGTTTTCCTTTGGCTATAATTTTTCAATCAATAGCAGTAGCTAATAATTTTTAAAAACATTCTATACGTTTGTTGTTCATTTGTTTGGATGTTTGTTGAGATGTTTTATTTTTAGGTTCTATATTTTCTTTATTATGAAGAGACAAAAGGAGCTTGAGGGTCGTCTGGCGCTTTACGCCACAAGATTTGGGTTCGAGTCCTGGTGGTGCCATGTGTGTTTGTAGTAGTTCGAATTCTTTTTAAACCATAAGTCCCGGTCTATGGACGTTAGAGCTTAAGGTTGACAACCCTACCCCGTAAAAAGAAAGACGTCTCGAAATCTACCAGCAGACAGACGACCTTGGCACACCATGGGCATATTGCTCCAATGAAAACGAAGAGACAAAGAGAGCATTTGGAGTTATGAGTTTGTAAATTATTAGTATTTTCTCCCTTGTGTTTTTTTAAGTTCCAATTGGATAATTTGTGATAAAGCAGCCAATTGGCGAGTATAAATCTCATAGTCTCTTAATGTGGATTATTACGGAGATCCTTGGCGCGTAGCGGTCACTAGCTCCTTCATTGTAAAATGTTGAAACATAGCTGTGGTCTCATGCCCTTTGAGTTAATAAGCAATATAGATAATTAAATGCCCTTTTTTAAAAAATAATTATTTATTTAATAAAATTATAAAATGAAAAATAACAAAAATCTCAATGTAGATGTTGATGAAATCAGTTGCATGTAATAAAACAGAATAAATCTCATAGACAAATCAATTTTAGACAGTTAGTTATTTGATCGTTAAAAAACCTCACTAGATGATTTTAAGTGATGTAAAAAGTTTTACCTGGCTCTGACCCACGGCTTGGTGTGCATCTTGAGACCAGCACCCCATGGGTCATGCTTCTGGGAGGAGATGGGTGACTTTCCCCTTTCTTTGGCCAGCTCTTCCGAGACGGCACGGATGTGGTAAGACTCGAACCCACAACACCCTCCAATATATCGCACGCCTAAATCGTATGCCTGGCGAGCGTACTTCTGGATATCCCATCGAGAGCACACTCTTGGCTCTAGTGCTGCATGGGGAGAAATAAACAATTCAACAAAATATACAATTGATAAATTCAATTTCTGTTAAATGCAATAAAAGTTTCTTTCCTATATGTATTTAATAGGAGTTATAACCCAGCATTTCCTGGTTACAGAAGATAAAGCTCTTTTAGCTATGGTAAAGGTTATCAATAACATTGCAGATTTAAAAGTTTAAAATTTTAAATAACTCGCATTAAATAACATAAAATAGCTAAATAAAGCAATCATTTTATCCCACTTTTTTTTTTTTACCTTTAATTTATTAGCATTTATTTTTAATAGCACAGTGTTAAATTAGAAAATAAATTTTTAAAAAGTAATATTGCAATTTTTTTTTTTTTCTTATTATTTTTAGAATAATTTAATTCCCCATCTAATGATGTGGGAATTAAATTATTAAGGTATTAATTAAGATTTTTAATTAAAAAATAATCAATTAAAATTTTTCGTAATATACTACTGTGCCCAAAAAGTAAGACCAGTTATTTTTTTCACAAACTCTTTAATTATTCTTCCAAATTTATTTCATCGCCTTCAAAGTAATTCCCTCCGGACACAATGCACTTATGATAACTTTTTTTTCCAATTCTCAATGCATGCTAAAAAGTCTTCGGTAGGATGACCTTCAAAGCGCGCGGCGATTCACGTTGAATCTCTTCAAACCACTTAAAACGGTATCCCCGGGTGGTCTTTTGAGTTTAGGGAATAGGCAGAGTCGCACGGTGTGAATACGGTGGTTGTGGAACGATATGGGTTTCATTTTTGGCGAAAAAGTCACGAAGAATCAATGCAGTGTGAGCTGGCGCATTCAGTGTTTTCGGTACCAATCGAGATTTGACGCGTTTGAGGCCAAAACATCTTTTAAAATGGAATTGACCGGCCCTTTTAAAATTCCAACATCATCAGCAAGGTCTGTAATTGTAAATCGACGGTTTGCAAGTTCCAAATCTTTAATTTTTTGGACGTGAGCATCGCCGGTTGAGGTTGATGGTCGAACAGAAGGTTGTCGTCTTCAACGCGTTCTCTGCCTTCGTTGAACTGTTTATACCACGGCTCGGAAGCCTCTTGGATCACGAGGCCCTGGGCACTAGCTCAGCAAGCCTGTGTAAAAGAGAGTTACCAATTATGACAGTTTGTGTAAACATTTAGTAGCGGCAATCAGGCTTCCAGAGTGTTTTTCGGATTGCTATCCATGCATTATAACACAAATGCTGGTTTATTATTGCACGAAATTACTGAAAGGAAATCATCTCCCCCCTCCCCTTGTCGGTGGACTGTTCATGGCACAAAAAAGAACCCTGGTGCATTATAAAAATGTCAACATTTGAAACTGAAATATAAAAGTAATCGGCGTAACATTAATGAACTGTACATTTTTTTATGAGGAAAATGGGCTTTTTGGTAATTTAACTATTTTTTAATAAATAAAACAATGGATTATTTTGAACAAGCAGGAGAATTTTGGATATTTCATACCATCTTTCCATTTCAAGAACAACCCTTTTGCACCTAAAATTGAAATCTATACTTTCGGCGTGGCAGTATAGATAGATTTCTATAGTTTAAAAATATTAAGACGTTCACTGAATTGCGGATAATTTTGCTCTATTTGTTTAGTTAAATGTTAAAAAAGGATTTTAATTGTTCTTACCGAATGGAAATTCCGGCAGGTCGATGAATCCTTGTTTACTGGCATCGGGAGTGTGAAAAGCAAGGGGCTGAGTCATGAGGTAGGGGTTGAGTCCGGATTCCTTCAAAGCTATTTTCATGAGAGCAATGGCGTCCAACATTTTGAAGGGGTCAAAATGACAATTCAGGCCAACGACATGAGCACCTGAAATAAGAATCAAAGTCACACCGAATATTAGAAATTGCGATAAAATGTACAGACTTAGTAATAAGGAAGAAAAGCTGAAATTTTTCTTTTTCGAGATAAATTTAATTAAAAAATCAAAATACACCGATCAGATAAAACTTTTAATCAAATGTCTCTTTGAAAATGTAGGAAAATTTTTGGGAGCATAAAAGAGCTTTGAAGATATACGAATGTTCTTAGATTTCGTGGATTGTTTGTCTTTCTTCTTAGCGTAAGTTCTTTCTAATGATTGTTTGTCTTGTCTTAGCGTAAGTAAGTAGCATATATTATGAGTTTCATATTTAAATTGGCTTATCTTTTCTAAATTCCTGATTCTGACATGGTTAAGTTGTTTGACAAAAAAATTGTTTATGGACATACCAATTCACTTGATGTAACTAAAACTAGATTCATCAGGTGGAATGATCTTTTCCTACTCTTCAGTAATGAATGTCAATACATGTCTGCAACAAGCATTCTTACTGATAAATTTTAGGTATATGCACACAAATGGAACGATGGCTATTGTAATTGAGAAACAAACAAAAAGGAGCTCACTTCAAATACCGGCAAGAGACCACATCAAAAAATTCTAATGATTATGTAGAAAAGACTGTTATATTGTTATGTCTAATCATCAGTGTCCTTCAGTGGGGACGTATATCCCATGAGTATCTACTCATAGATGGAGGGAAAGGGGCAGTTTCTGTTGTGATGGAGCACCTGTAAATAGAAGTCTGACATGGCTCCTTGTCGCTGAATAAGGAGAACAGTGCCTTCCGGGAAGACTGTTAGGGAGAACTACCCAGCGGCGCAATTGCCACTGAGCCACGAGTCGGGGATGTAGAAAAGGAGCAAGATAAATCAATAAGACAATATTTCCATTAAGCAAGACCTCAGATGCCATTCATCAGGTGTTCATTCTAATTTGCATAATACCGTTGATTTATTGAAACGATAGTCTCTTTATAAAGTGATAAACAAGCTCCACAATGATTCCTACTCAAAGAAAAAGCATTCTTTTATGATTGGATAACCCAGGAAGGTACAGAAAGTATCATTTGAATTTATGCGGAATTTTCCATAAATTTTAACAAAAAGAAGAAGAAAAAGAAAAGATGCATGTATAGGAGGTTAAGTAAATAAAAGTAAGATTATCACTTACCTGCTCCTGCCATCCTGACGGCGCAATCTCCAACGCTTATATTGTGGAGGTCACCCTCAGGCCCGATGCACATGGTAGCGGCAACGGGTAGGCTGGTTTCCCGGCACACTTGGATGGCCCATTCCATCTCCTCGATGTGCTCGAAATACTGCACGAAAAACACGACATTTTAAAAGTAAATCACAGCCCGTGTTTATTTTTAAAGTGAAAAAGCGTACTCAAATGAAGCTTCAAAAATGTAATCAAATTATCTATTAGAAAATGTAAAAAAAAAAAAATCATAAAGAAAAAGATGAATAATTGTATTTCAATATTCAAAAAGCGAATTAACCAATTAAAGCAAATTATGAAACATATTTAAAACGTCTTTTGATTTTTAATCCAAAGTCAATGTGTGTTTTATTTATTAACACAAATGCATTGTCTGGTAAATAATCTGACTTGAAAACAAGGTTAGGAACAGTTGTTCCATGTATTAAGCTGCTTTGGGGAGTTGTAAGGTTTTAAATTTCGAATTCAATTTGATGGCAGAATTTTTATCGCATATCAGAATTTTTAACAGAATAAATACATGTTTGAAAAGACACACACATAAATATTTTATTTTTACTTTTAAGGTGTCAGATACAAGTATTTTTAAATTTTACTACTTTTTTTTTCTCCGTATCTTTATCCCAGCCTGAATGTCGAGGCGAGATATTTTATACACATTGTCACAATCACTATCGAGTCTCCTCGTTCCTGAAAGCAGGGGCTATAACAACGACGACAGCGGATTCGAACTTCAACCCTCGTGCACACTAACTGCGCACGTCACGAGTAGTAAAACAACTGTATCTAGTTTTAAGCATATTGGGTTTGAGTGCATACTACGGATGATTGTAGGTACCATTGTTAATTTCGGAACTGCGCATAAAACAAATTAGATTACCCTCCCCCTTCCTATTCTGTTCCTGTCTTTCCAGCACAATTGCAATAGAAAATGTGTTTGTCAAATCGATGTTTTTTGCACATTCTTACCTCATATTTAATAGAAAACCGTACTAATGTATGTATTTGATATTATTATAATATGTCATATTTTGCTACTGTCTATAAAAATCCAATAAAATTTTTAAGATTATTTTCATTTCATATTTTCAAAAATGCTTCATGAATTTTCGATATAATGATAGCTCTCAGTATCCGTTCTCATTATAATAATAAAATAAACGCATCTATGTCCGCGCTGGTACAATTAATATGGGATCACAGTTTTGTTCTTCCAGACGAAATCGAATATAATGTCTGCCGCTCTTCTGGAGCTTAAGTCGTAGAGACTGTTTCACAAGTCATTGAATAATAAAGGATTTTCTAGCATAAATTAGAATGAGTATTCAAAATAAATTTTATAAGACCCTATTGATCATTAGCATTTATGACAAAGATTATTTTTTTTTTTAACAAATACATATCTATTTACCAGCCACCAAAAGTCATATCCTTCCTAATTTAATTACTAAAGAGAAAAGAAAGTACTACAGATTACACTTCATGTCGATATTTAGTGCAATAACCACGCTCATCGTAGCTTGATTACATTAATTTTGCAAGAAAGGACGAATTTCTATTTGTTCTAGACAGTTCGTTGACGAAGACTATAAAAATGCACAAAATTAGTCACAATAAATTTTTCGGTCGGAAGTCGATCACGCTATCTTACATTAATAACACAGACCGGACACTATAAAGAGTGAACCCACCTCGCATATGAGGAAATCAACTTTGTTGTTGACGAACACCTGCACCTGTTTCCTGAACTCTTCTTGTACATTTTCTTTGCCTTTGCCGCTCAGGTAGGAGGGCGTTTGCGAAATGCCACCGCCCACCAGGGCGTCCCCTTCGTTGGCCACCTCACGGGCTAACTTGCAGGCGGCTTCGTTGATGTCTTTACCCTGTAAGCACATAATAAATTACTGAATTAAGACGAATCACAATAAGATATTTAAGTGAAGTTTCACTATTTGTCGAGTAATTTGGTCAGCATTTCAGATTAGACCTATACTTCAGTCAATCTGTCTGATGACACAATGAGTGTGAAGTGAGAAATTCTCTACACTTCACATGATGAGGATTCATTTGCTGTAGCTAAGGGTGTGATAGTAAGGAAGTTGAATTCCAGAACATGCTGTCGCTTTATTTCATTCTAGTTCTAAATTCCCGTAGGATGAAGATGGTTTATTTTACTAACAATAGATAAAGATGGATTAAAGATTCAAATTGTATTTGGTGTTTAATACTGATTAAAAATCAGCAATGTTAACTTGATAATTAAAAGGACGTGAGAATATCTGAAACAGCTGCACATTTATATACAGAGAGATTTATGCAAAAAATGTAGCTGTAGACAAGAGGCCGTATGTCTCTTTTTTTTTTTTTTAATGAAACAGCTGATTTTGGAAATGATTTTCAGTTTTATTTTGATTGATATGAAGTAAACTTTGTTTTTACAGAGTAATTCCACACAGTTCTACATAAAGCAATAAAAATTTAGAAACAAAATTTACGGGAGGAGGAGAAGAGGTTAAAGACTAAAGGTTCTATCACATGCATAGAAGTCGCATTCATCATGCTAAGAAAATTGTTGGATAGGCACAACTTTTCTTTCTCAAAAGAGTAGCACTTATTATGCTAAATATGCTGAAATCAATTAAATACATTTTTACAGTGATGCCCTCACACAGATTTCGGGCTTGAGTTCCAACGGTGTCATGGATGTTTGTAATGGCTCGGAATTTCCTTTTAAACCGTAGGTCCCGGTTTAATATGATTGTTGGATGTAGGGCTGACAACCTTACCCTGTAAAAAGAAAACGTCTCATATTTCGGAATCTGCCCAACTGCCAGTAGGCATTGGACAGATTTCAACTCTTCATCTGCCAATAGGCACCATGGGGTTGTCACGCCATTGATGAAAAAGAATATTATTATTATTGGGCAAATTAAATTCATTAACAGCTATTATTATTATGCGATAGAGAGAATATGTTTTAAGACTTTATGTTTTACATCTTTATTTACTTATTTTTTGTTACTATGTTTTAAGGTACATAAATACATAAAAGAATACAAATTATTTACCATAGTTCTATTTAAGAGGATTGATTTCAAAGGAACGGGCGTAGAGTAATTCGTTTTTGAAAAAGGGTGCGGCAGGACAAATAAGTTTGGATATCATTATCTGTTCTACGAGTATAACCGTTAAGAGTGCATGCTGATAATAAAAATAAAGATGACAACAGCTGGCTAATGGCGTACGTAATGAAAGAGTTAGTGCCTCTGCATAGGAAAAAAAAATTATACTTAAAATAAATCGGTAGGTCTCGTATAATAGTGAGACTTCCTTACCGTAAACTTTACTCCAGCTTCGTTGCCCCTATTGATGAGCTTGTCATCACTGGCGTAGAAAGTGAAAGCTTGCATCACATCAGCGCCAGCTCGCAGAAACTCTCTGTGTAAACTTTTCACTAAAAGGAGAATTCAAATTAAATACAAATTTATTTTACTATAGTTTCTCAGCATCTATAAAAATAACTAGTAAATCCATATAGCTATTGCAAAATTTGAAGAAGCATGTTTAGTCAAAACAATTACATAGATAATAGTTAAAAAATTAACTGCCACGTTAAATTAACTGTTAAGACTTTTGAAATATTTATTAGGTTTTCTTTCAACCGTTTCGAAGATTAATACGAATTTAAATTAAAAGTAGGCATGGAAAATAACTGAGCCACAACGTAAACGAAAACCAAATATTATAATAAACTTGGCAAAGATTAAAGGTGAGGACATACTAACCTGCTTCCGGATGTTCTACGGCAGCTTCGGGGGTCCATGGTCCAGCCTTCACATAACCCCTCTTCTCAAGCGAGAAGACGAACCCTCCATCCCCTACGACAACGCCCTCTTTCAGACGAGCCAATAGACCACGTTTAGACTGAAATATTATACAAAAAAATTAGTCTTTTAATAACACTTGATGCAAAAAAGTGCAGTAATTGGAGCAACAAAAAGTTAAAAGAGTAAAAGAGTATTGTTAGGATATCTTAAGCAAACACGTCTTAACATACTGAAAATCAAAATCACTATGTTGAGAGACCGTGCATACTTTATTTATACTACTATTATACAATTTTGGGGCCTGATGGTCGAGTGCCCGGAGCTCGGTGCCATAAGTTTCGGGTTCGAGTCCGGCGGTGCCATGGATGTTTGTAATGGTTCGAGAGATCTTGCATACTTTATTTATACAACTATTATACAATTTTGGGGCGTGATGGCTGAGTGCCCGGAGTTCGGTCCCGGTTCGAGTTCTGTACCATGAATGTTTGTAATGGTTCGGAATCCACTTTAAGGCATAGGTCCCGGTCTCCCATTGATGTAGAGCTTCACAGAGTCCAATCATACTTACCCACATCATTACCAAACTGTATAGGGAAACTCATCTCTAGACATATTGATGTGGTGTAATAGTAGTAGAAGTAACTCAAGGGTGTCGATAGTAAGAAAGTTGAATTCCAGAACAGGCTGTCGCTTTATTTCATTCTGGTTGGCGGTGTCATGGATGTTTGTAGTGGTTCAGAATCAGCTTAAACCGTAGGTCCCAGTCTAATATGACTGTAGAGCATTAGGTGTAGGTCTGCCAACCCTACACCGTAAAAAGAAAAACAACTCCTGGGTCGAAATCTGCCAGTAAGCATACGGCCTTGGACCCCAAGGGGTTGTTGCACCAATGTAGAAGAAAATTATACACCTTTACAACTGAAATAATTTATTTTCCACTTAAAAATATTATCAGTGAAAATTATTTTACCACTTTAAACTCTGAAATCAGCCAAGCAGACATTTAAAGTAAATTGAGCGATTGCTTTTATATTAAATAAAAAAATTCCCTTTACTCGGTGAAATAAATAAAAAATTAGTTTAGTATCTTTATTTTAAAGAAAAAATAAATCTATTTTTACTTCAAAAGATTTAATTAAAAAAAATGAATATTTCTCTTTTAGAATAAGATTTAGAATTTAAAAAATGTAGAAAACTAATTAATTATTTTCATTACGTTTGCCTTAATAAAATTCAGTATACAATACAAAATTATATAGAAGGAATACAAAATTATGTTTAAAAAAGTTTAATCTTTCTTTTTAATTTAATATTTTTTTTTTTTTTTACAGAATACATTTATAATCTATTCTAATATTTGTTTTTATCCAATATATTGAACCAATAGTAACTGAATCAAAAAAGTAAATATATAACGTATAAAAATTAGAAAAAGCGAAAGGCTCGATCGGTGCCAGATTATAGTAAGTGCCAAAGATCGAATGTCGGTTTAAAGAGATCTTACTGTAAATTTTGAAAGTGAGATTTTGATGGTTCTATGTTATAGAAAATTTTGCCTTTACCACCACATTGAGCAAACAGTAATTGACAATTACAGAAAAAGAAAAAAAAAGTTTATAAACAATGTGGAAACACAATGGTTCAAATATATCACTCAAGAGTTGAAATTGAGTAAACCAATGAAATACAAGCTTCTAAAACGTCATAAAAATGACATCTTATCATCGATCTGTAACTTTAAGAAAATTGTCATGAGATAAGACCTTTAAAAGATATGTTTTTTTTTTTTTTATCCTTTTTATTTTCATTCTAATACATATAAAATACTTTTAAATTTCAATAAAAAGTTTTAGTTCCGTTTCTATTTTAGAAAGTTACGGTTCTTCTGTACTTGGCCACCAAATCTTGGCCTATACATAAAACAGTCATTTCTTTCTGTCTATAAGAACATTCTAATGCAGGGATGTCCAACCTGCGGCCTTGAATATTTTTTCCTTTTGCCAGTGAGATTTATCACACTTTTACAAAATATATTTAATTTATAATGGCCAAAGTAGTGAAAACCAATGTATTAAAAAATATATTACGTGTGTATCCATATATTCAAAAATTAACTGTCGAAATTATGAGAAAAGATTAACTTCGATTTTAAAATAATGCACTTGTGAATATATGATATATGAATATATAGCACCAATGATGATGATGATATTATAACTGTAGAAGATTGTATGGAAGTTGATTTCAATTGGGCCAGTATAGGATGATCGTTCTTTAAATAAAGTGCACCATTCATTCATTTCACTTTCTTACATTTCTCCTTTTTTAAATATATTGCATCTCTTCATTTACTAATTTACTTTTGTAAATAGTGATAAACATATAAATATCAAAAACAAAAATTTCTGAGATTAAAATTTCTGCATATATATATTTCTTATTTAGTACTCTGTGTAGTAAGAAGATTATGTCAGTGATGTGTCTAGTTTTTATTCAGTTCTAGATGATTTGTTTAATCATGCTTTAATGAATAACGTTTTTTATTGACGGTGTGACTCTGATTCTCAACTCGCCGTGAAAACCTATTAAAGCTCCGCAGTTCCTCGTTATTATTTGTTTAATCAAGTTTTTTTTTTTTTTTTTTTTTAATGTTAAATCGCGAATTTATTTTTTGTTTAAGTTCATTTCTGGCAAATTCAAACGTTTGCTTTTATTTGACGTTTGGGACCTGATATAAACAGCGCTCAATACCGCAGGCTGTTCTAGTCCCGGCGGTGACAATGTTTGTAGTGGTTCGAATCCAGTATAAAAGGTCCCGGTCTAACAATCGATAAAACGTTGCGGAGGTATTGTTACTCCGCGTCCGTATAATTGATACAGAGCCGTGAAATGTCCAGAAGCAGACATTTTGATTATCAATGGTTTTTTATTCTTTTTTGTATTTTTATCCTTTTGAAAATATTATTATTTTTCAGAATTAACTAGAACAAAGTAATGCAAAAACCCTTTTTATAGTTATCTCTTAAATTTTTTTTTTTAAAATGCGATACAATCTCATCTTCGATTAAAAAGCCACAGAGGTCATGGAAACAGGAACAGCTTAAGAAATCATCTCAATCAAAATATGTGAATCAATAATTGTTTTTATATAATCAATTCCATAGATTCTATTTTTAACCAAATGATAACATGTAAATTAAAAGATGATATGCTTTTTTTTTGAAATGAAGAGGTTTTATCTTTTATTTATATTTGACCTTCTGAATTTAGAATGCGTATGATTTGTAATTTTTCAGTAAGCAAAGGTTTATTTTTATTTGATAAACCTTGTTTTAGAAATTCAATTGATTAACCTATGAGCTTGATGCAACGATGATTGATTGCGGATCATTGCAAGCCGTCAAGAAATCTTATCTTCTTTAAACAACGATAATGTATTTATTTGTGTAATAAGTTATTTTTAACTTAATTATTGATATAATCTTATTTTAAAAATTATTTATAAATCTTTTATATTGTAGACATATACGAACAATTTTTCACTAAAAAAAATATAATTAGATTATTAGCCAAATATTTTATACTTTTCAATTAAATGATATTTAGATCAATATATTGTATAAGAAAATTTTTTTTTAAAAAGAAATAAAAAGGAAGTACATAGTAAGAAAAATCTTACATATATATTGTGATATTTATTTCTCAATATCACTATACATATCTTAGATTTTCTTGCTCAATTATTATTTCGTTTTTTTATTTATAATGTTTTTATTTACTTTAAACCTAAAATATTAAAAATATATCACGTTTATTGAAGTCAAGCAATGGCCAATCATGAAGTCTTGTAGTGTAATAAAACCTATTTTTCCATATGAGTCATATATTCTAGACACGTTCTTAGTCAAATCAGTATTAATATATATGCTGAAATGGTTGATAACAAATATGATGATCCAAATAGGCTAGCCCATTTTAATACATTATTTATCGATAATCATATCTAAATAATAATTTATTATTAATAATAATTCAAATTATATTTTTGTTTTATTGTTTTGCAGCTGGCAAACACTTAGACAATTGTCTTTGATGCCTTAAGGCAAGCGCTGCATCGACGTTACTCACTTATCACAACCCACGATTACGTGTAACTTGAAGATACGCTACTGGCGAACCACTACAAACCTCTATGGCACCGTCGGGACTCAGGAACCCGAAACCTATGGTACTGGACGCCAATAGCCAATCGGCACATAATTCAAATTATTATTTATTAAATAATTTAATGAGTGCATTTTAAAAAAATGGAACTTGTTTTAATGGACCATTAAAATTCACAAATCAAACATTCGTCCACGGACATTAATTCGATTTTTAGCATGATCTTTCTGGCACCACAGATACTTTGTAGTGTGAATGTTATTTTAATAAGGATATTATTTTTGTAACTCTCCATCATAAAACAAATTACAGCAGGTGAATGATATCTTATTTTCTCGCTCTTGCAAACTGGCTAGTGTAAAAAAAATTAAAGCAAGAATGCGCAGACTACGGCCAGCCGATGCTTTTCATGTGATTCTCCTTTCATACTATGACTACTATTTTATTTAAAAGATGCAGTTGAAAATCATCGATAAAAGATTAAAAAGGGAACATGAAATGCATTAGCCTAAATACAGGATCCATATCTACATTATTTTTTAAACACTATGATATTTATTGATCAAAAACATGTTCCATTTTAAAAATTAAAGACAGGTGGCCTAAATGTAACTAACGATAAAGATTAAAATACGCAAGCCTGTTTGGTTCAATATAAATTCATAAACAGAAATTTTTAAACATTAATATAAAAAAAATTGATGAATGAAAAACTTTGACTCCTTACTTTCACGATTGGTTATTACTAATACTAGAACTCTTAATAAAATATTATTTTGTACCAAATTTTTCATTTGTTTTTTATCTTATTATAAAATACATTTTTATAAAAAATTACGAAGTTAAATATATATATTAGATATGTTTCAAAGATATTTTTTAATATGTGTATTTACGGTCCACGGCTTTCACAAATATCTGTCATCAAAAAGAGAGAAATGATGAACAGCATAGATTGTGATCTACAACGATTGGAGCGCCTTAGTGATAAATCTTAATCTGCAATAATAGTAAATATTCTTCTAATGTTTTAAATATTTATTTTTTTATTCCATTTGTTGTAATGCCTAATGATTTTTGGTGGAAACTTATTCCTTGTTTTTTTTTTTTAGCATTTTCAAAATTTGATATTTTTCTTATTTATTTATGATCTGTAAAACGATAGTGACGAGTATCTCATGGCTGACACATAAGCAATAGCGAGTCAATGTCTGTAACACTGTGACCTATATATATAAACGAATAGAAATATCCTATTGTGTTTTTATAGAAAGGTCCTGTTTATCCTCCTAGTTGCTAAGCCTTGCTTTAAAAGGAAATAAGAAGTCAGAAAAAAATGAATCAAAGAAGCATTTCTCCTCTCTACCAAAGAAAGCATCTTTCCCGTCATTTAGAAAGAGGGACCATGAACAACCTGTTAGCCATCAAAGAAGCAAAAACTGTTTTTTAATTCCCCGGCAGGGCCCCTTCGCACAAAAATGTGAAGGGGGAAAAACCAGACAGTTATGGGTGCAGTCTTTTGAACTTGTCTGGGAAAGAGGGGAGAAAGAATTCGGCTAAATCTACTTGAAGTAGATGAAAGAAAATTAGTCTTGCCTCAAATCCAAGAAATCTGCAGTTTATGTTTTCAGATTATGAATACAAAAAAAAAATGTGTTTAAAACGTTGTGACAATAAATTCTAAAGAATTTAAGAAAATATGTTTTAGAAATACCTAATTTTATAAAAAAATATTATTCTAAACTCGGAATACGCAGATTTGTAAAGACCATAGGTTGCATTTACTCATTATATATGTATACGTATAAAATTACAAATTTTTTTTATTAATAGAAAACGAATATCGAATCTATAATTAATAGTTTTACTGTTGCTAAGTGCTTTAATTTTGTTCAATATAATTTTTAAATGTTCTTCAATCCTGAGAATTATATTTCCCGTAAGAATAAAAATGATTTGCCATTGAGTTATATAGGCAAAAATTAATTTGGAATATCAGGAGTTTCAGTTGGGTGAAAAAAAGTGACTGTAGTAATTTTAAGATGAGGGAGATATGTATAAAATTACAGTAGTATTTTTTTCGGTCTTTTTGTATTACAATCAGATATGTAGTTTTTTTTATTTCAAATATTGCTTTATTTTTAGTATTGCAAAGGTTAAGATAGAAATATTGAGAATTTTAGTTAATAAGTTTGAAGGTGACATCCTATTTAAGAAAATTTTTTCTATTCATTAAATTTATTTTCTCCTAATAAATTAGTATTACATACTTAAATATTAACCATTAACATTCTTTAGCTTGTTTCAAACTATTTCTCAGAAACAAGCAGTTGATGTTAATTATATTCGTTATTTTTTTTTATTTAATTACTAAAAAAATTGTCAGATAAAAAAAAAAAGATCAATTTTATTTAAATCGAATTCTTGGTCGAAAAGAGTTACATGGATGCTTTATATAATTCTAAATATCAATTAAGTATTTTTCTGAAGTATACAAGAATTTAAAAAATAAGAGAAGAGCTTCAGTTATTTATAGTTCAACCAAAATCACACAAAATTTTTAATATCAGAAAAATGTTTTCACCAGAATCAGTCCTGTAGAGAAAATTTAGATTTTTTAATATAATATTCGAAACATATATCTAATAACTGTATATTGTAGTAAACCTAATCATTCAAGATTTCGCAAACTCTATCAGGTTTTTATTACTTCAGGATAATTTTTTATCTCTCTTCTTTTAAACACGCTCGTTTTTTGTTTTCTTCTTGTTTCATTTCCTGATTACAGTTTCTTAAAATGCCAAACCTACTGATGGCTCTACGTTTAAAACGATATATCGATAACCTGGAAACTAAATAGGCAATTACAACGATCGAATAAATTGAACCAACAGTTCATACGATAGGAAGATTTATTGAGTTCAACTGCGCAACTGAATGTGCAGTTTAATTTTGCAGTCTTGATCAAGTTGTCGTATAAGTAAGTCCATTTATTTATATTTATTTATATTATTGGTTTTAGATATATAAGATTTGTTTACTTTAAATTACTGCATTTCATATAATTACACTATTTATAATTTATTTGTATTTAAACAAATTAGTAAAAAAAAAATTGATAGAATCACATTAGTATATTTTATATTACCACCACCTTTTGTAAAAAACGTAAAAAACAAATTCACAAAAATGTAAAAATAAATAAATAAAATTAAAAAAAAAAACAATATGGATCATATATTAAATTAAATATAGGAATGTCAGATCGACTTGGATTCTTGAAAATATAAGATTTTTTTTTTTTTTTTTTTAAGAAAATTTTATATTTACCGATATATTTAAAAAATGAAGGATAAATGTTTTTAAAATTTAATTGCAATGTTAACTAATAGTATGATTATTAAAAACTTTGCAGTAATTACAATACAATATAAAACTACGTTGTAATAATAAAAAAAAAAAAAATTCTAAGCAAGTACAAGCAATATTTTAATAATTAAAAATTCGTTAAACATGCAAATATATAGTTAAGTCCATAAGTTAAATAGGAATCAAGTGAAAGTGTTTCCATAAAATATAATTTATGCAATTTTTATAATAATTTAAAAAATGATCAAAATATATGTTATGAATATTATAAATTTTAATTGAATAAAAATTATAAGGATTTTAAGCACTGATTTAAAACTTCATTTAATAATCTATTTCTGTTATCAAAACATGTTTTTTAATCTTTTATTTAGATAAATTATTAATGTAGATATATTCGATCGAACTTGAATCTTATGAAAAGAGATAATGAAGATAAACAGACTGACAAAAAAAAAAAAAAAAAAAATACTACTAAAAAAATATTAATTTTGTAAAGTTTAGATTAAACATTCGATTTCTCATTTAAAAAATAAGAAATGTGTAGAGTAAGAAATTTAAACTAATAGAAATAAAAATTTTTATGTTTAATATACATTATATCATTTTTAAAAAAGCAAAACATTTTTTTTTTTCTTTAAATTGATTTCTTAAAGTGAGAAATGTTATTTTAATTTGCCTATGGAATTTTTAATGGAAAAATAAATTAATAATCGAATTTCCATCTTTATAAACATATTAAAACAATTTCTGACACTGGAATATTAACAGAACAATTTTTTGCATTAAACTCATTAAATAATTATGAATAAAGAACATTAAATAATTTTTAAAAAATCAACTGATTCTTATTAATTAAGATTTAAAAATTAAAACAGATAAAATGCACTTACTGAAGCCATTTTTTGTTTCTAGAATTCTTAAACGAATGAACAGCAACTTGCGTCGAGTTTTCACTTGTTTAGGAACAGAAATGAATAACGTAGCCTGGAGAAATTTTTTTTATATAGTTTCTGTTTACTTATTCGAAGGTCACGTGGCACGTGTGGTGGCAACATATTCTTTTTCGGGGAGGTTGGGGGACGAGTTTCAATAAGTTTTCTTTCTGTTTTCAGAAATTCTATGACCTAAAAGCAGACGATAACAATTGAGACATTTTTTTTTTTAGCGATAATTGACCGAAAACGATTTTTTTATACGAAAATCAAATAAAAAAAAGTGGAATAAAATTTAATCAGACGCTACCAATAATAGATAGAGCAGTGCAAACACCCCTATCGAGAAAATAAACCGATCGGAGACTATTCCTCATCTCTTCCCCACCTCCATGTCTCAATTTTCCACTCTCATGTCACATGACCTTTCTCAAGGTCGTTGGTGTTTGTCAACTATGATGAAACAAGGAAACCGTAAAATCAAAAGCGGGCGATTTTTATTCATAGCTCCATGGGTGGAAACAATTCTCGTTCGAAGTTGGAACGTTAATAAAGATATTGTACTCATTAATCTCTAGAGGTGAGTTACGTTTTTGAGCCAAAATCGGGTTTTCCTTATTTTTTATATCAAATCTAGCTAATAAATTAATAAGCAATCAGCAAATAATGTTATTTAATAGACCACAGACAACCGCAAGTTGAAATAAATTTAGAGCTATTCAATATGAACTCATTTCTAACTTGTCATTATTAACAATTTTATTGTCTTTTGAAAATATTTTTTACTGAATTTATATAAAAAAAATACGAAAACTCATGAATACTACAAAACTTGTTCAATATGAATTATAGAATAATTTGAATTCACTTTTGATATACATCAAAATTTACAAATATCTATGAATCTTACACGTAGAAATTGATTCAGTTTCTTTCTTTACTAATTGAATAAAAACAATTTAAGGCTTAACAAAAAAAGAGGTAATGACAATTGAAATATTCACAGTTTTTGCATATATTTAATCACATAATTTCAATCGCAATAAATTTTAAGGAAAAACCGATTAAGATAATTTTCAAATGACATTAAAAAATGCTTAACTGAATTTTGTGATTATATTTTTGTTAGTAAAAATCAAAGATGCACGTGATACTGGATAATTTATTACAATAAATAATGATCAGCGAGAATAATATGGTGAATAATTATCACACAGAGGTTTTTCTTTAGTTAACAAATGAGCTGTTACTTACTATCAACTTTGAGTAAGTAGTTCAGTTTTTTTAAAAAGTAGAAGTAACTTGCTATACTTCTGCATAATACTGATAAAAAAAAAAAAATCCTCAACCTCAAATTAATTTTGTGCTTCCTTTGACAAATAAAATAAAATAATGGGGGGAATCTTTAAATATATCACCAATGCGGCCTGATGGCCAATTGGCTAGCACTCTGGTCGTTGATACCACAGGCTTCAAGTTCGAATCCCTAACTGTGGCATGGATGTTCGTTAGTTATCCGGAATCCACGTTAAACTGTAGGTCCCGGTCTAATTAGCCCGAAGTGTGCAAAAAATGACCGTAGATCGACAAACCAAACAGCAGTTTGGGTTAGGTAAATATTGTTTCAAGGCCATAAGGCAATTCGGTCAAAATGCGGTAAACTGTTATTATATGAAATGAGTCGGATGGAAAAATCTCAAAACGTGAAACAAAGAAATAATGTAAGGTTTTATTAAAAAAAAAAAAAAAAGAATTGACAACTGCGAGCTATAAAATCAATGTTAATACCAAGTGCATCATAAATCCAAAATAATGTGAATGTGATGATATTTTCAAACTGAGCATAATATAATGTACGGTAAAAACCTTAAAAATAACTTCTATTTTTGTATTTGTAAAAAGAAAAAAATCAGTTCAAAATTTAAGATAATGTCTCCTCTTTGTATATATCCAGCCTATCTGGAATACAATAAATTAATGTTGTTGGGATTAATCATCTGTGTCCCCATGAGCCCATGGAAAGGGGCAACTTCTGCTGTGATGGAGTATCTGTAGATAGAAATCTGACTTGGCTTTGAGTCGCTGAAGAAAACGGGCAGTGTCTTCCGGAAGGACTTTTAGGGAGAACTGCCCCACATTTGTGTATCATATGGGAGAAAACCCTGAAAACTCCCACCAAGTATTTTGAGGAAAGAGGCAAGATGCTGAACATTACAAACGCCGTCGAGTCTCCTCGTGTTTTGAAACAGTGTCTACAACTATGCCGCCAGTGGATTGAACCTCAGTCCTAATGCTTACCAGCGGCGCAGGTTACCACTGATCCACGAGTCGGGCAAAAAATTAATGTATTGACATCTAATTCAGTTTCATCTTTACTTTCTTCTTACATTATTGTGCAGTAGTTCGCGATAGTTGCACACACTTCTTTCTTATTTTCGTCAAATCATATTGAAATCAAATTTTATCATACATGATAAATTCATTTTGAAACCATATCTTGCCGCACACACATTTCAATAGAAATTCATTTTACAGTTAGTTATTTTATCAGTTAAATTGCACATTGCAACAGTGCGCACATCGATTCATTCTTAAGTCAGAGTCTGCTGCACATATTGTACAGGAAATTAATTTTGAAATCAAACACTGTTACACACATTGAAAAAGAAATTCAATTCATTTTGTAATCAAATCCTAGTGCATAAAAAAAAAAAGAAATTTATTTTATAACCAAATCCTGTTATGCACATTGCAAGATAAATTAAATTCATTTTGAAATAGGAGCTTTCCTCAAGTATTGCAAATATCAATATTGTCAAGTATTGCAATGAATTGCAAGTATTGCAAATGTCAATATTGTCAAGTATTGCAATGAATAGGAGCTTGCAAAGTATTGCAACCCTTTTCCTACCTATCTGAGTTTTTAGGAGCGGCTAGTGTACACTAGTCTTCCATTAATTCTGTACACTGAGCAAAGGATATTTATTTTAATCTGATCAACTTAACTTCCTATTTTTAAATGATTTAATTTGTTTATTTTTATCTAAAATCCTGAGCTATGGCTCTAACCTTTGATTCCTTTTTAATTTCTTTTATGCAACAACCTTTTAAGTAATTTAATTGCCTAATTAAGCAAATGGAGATATAGGTCACTCATTCCCTCAAGTAAAACAACCTTTGCCTTTGTCACATACATTGCAAGAGAAACTTATGGATTATTTGTGAATTACAATTTTTTTTTTTTTCTGTATTCTGACGTTTTGTTATGAAAGTAAAGATATTTGTAGGATGAAAGTTTAAAATCATGTAGAATAAACAGAAATAAAATAGTTTTTAAAAGCAACAGTTGTATAACAAGCAAATTAAAGGATAAAGGATAACTTTATAGTGAACCGTACTAAAGAACATTATTTTAGTGATACTCTAATGTCAATAAAAGTTTAAAACAGATAATATGATATTACATTTATTATATAGATATTATGTGTTATGAACTATATTTCATTGAAGACTTTATTAAAGAATCTAAAATATATAATGGAAACTACATATTTTTTCATTAAAGAACAACAAATAAAAGATATTGAAATGAAATGATTTTAATGGAAATTTTGTTATTGCATTTAAAATCTTTGAAAAGGAAAAATTAATAATAACCGATAACCTGTGAATAAATACTTAGAAATATGTTTTTCTTTTATCAGCAGATGTAAATTCAAAACATTATCAGCAGATGTAAACAAAACAAGAACATACAAGCAAAAAGAGAGGGGAAAACATTCAAAACAAAATTTGAATACAACTAATTCTAATAATTAATAGCATTAAAGCACGAACAAATTACCATATCTATCTAATAAAATCTAATTCTGTTAAATTATATACCTGCTAACATACTACATTACGCTTTAAAAATTCTGACCTTAACAATATTTTCTAATTTTTCTCTATCTCTTTTTTAAAAAAAAAAAAAAAAAAACCACCTTTTTTTTAATTACTTATTCAACAGCATTTATTAGAATCAAGGTCTTATAGTACAATCTTATTTTGAAAAAAAGTAAAGATTGATATCTATGCCCTGAGGCAATAAAGATTTAATTTTCCGGCTGTTTTCAAGCTTCTTTATAGTGTCATTTCTAAAATATGATTTGCAGCATAAATTAAACCTCGCATGCGTCAAAATATAATATATTCATTTCTATTTGTATTCAGCATTCAGGAAAAAAGGTGCTATTGCGTCTTAAGCGGCAATCATCAGCCAATGTGATATTTATATCAGTAATGAGAAATATAATTTACTTACTTCTTGAATTGTATCTTTTCTGTCATCATTATAAGTTTCTATACATTTTTTCTTATGTAAGGTTGTAAGGTAAGTGTAAGGTTTGTGTAGGGTTGTAAGGTGTAAGGTTGTTCCTTAAAAGGAATTTTATTTTCAATCGATTGCAACCTAAATACACGATCAAAGATGAAGAACAGTGATTTTATTCGCCAAATTTATGAAAGAATTTCAAATATTACAAGTAATCTAGTATTTTCGTTTGTTTGTCATTTGTTGTTGTTGCTGCGTACGAACTAATAAAAAAAAATTTTCTATCAGCTTTAAAAGTCGTTCTAGAATTGAGAAGAATCATTTGAAAACATTATACCATTTTTTTCTTACGAGAAGAATTGTGGCATTCCATTCCCAGCAGGAAGGAATGTATGTTATTTGACAGTATAAAATAACAGCCCATCACTCAAATTTGACAGCAGATAAGCAATATTGTGGGTAGTTATATTACATGCATTTAGTGTTTTGTACTAATGAGAACAACCTGCCACTGAAACCTGATAGCAGATATTCGATGTCATATATAATGAGACTCATGAAAGCAGCGAATGTCTGTGCGACCGTCACAGATCGAAACAATTAAAGATGCCATATGGACTACACCATGAGATGTTCCATCGTGATTAGTGTTAGACCCACGAGCTGAGAAATGTCTACTCCAATGAGAAGTTAGGGAAGCTATTAGCCCTATTCTGCGACTTTTCCGGTAATACTTCTGCGGCAAGAGAATTGTACATATAAGGGTTGATGGCCGAATGGCTAGAGCTGTAGCCCTCGGTACCACAGGTTTCGGGTTCAAATCGCGGCGTTGCCATGGATATTTGTAGTGTTTAGGAATCCACTTTAAGCCGTAGGTCCAGGTTTCATATGACTGTAGAGCGTCACAAAGTCCAATCAGACTTCTCCCTACATCATTCCCAAATTGTAAATGGGCAACTCAGCTAGGCACAGTAATGTGGTGGGGTAGTAGTAGTAATAACCAGAGTTAGCTATAATTGTTTCAAGAGCTTAAGGTTGTTATTAAAACCTTAAATTTCTTCGAATCTTTATGAATTTTTTTATATAATGTATTAAAATTACTGTTTCTTTGTTATCCTTTCAATTTCCTTCTACAATGAGTTACATTATATTTTAATGAATCTGAGTGCAGATTGAAATTAAATTTTTCATGTATTCACTTCAACAATCAATATCTGCATATTTTTAAAATATCTATTTGCTTTGTAAAAACAGTCACTTCACTTCAGCCAACGCCCGTCCGTGGCTTCTCAGCCATTCGAGGCCGTGCCGTCCAGTAAAGATTTGCCATCCCCCTCGTGAATTCTGTCTTGGTCGATATCGTCAAGTGCACTGCTAGATGGGAAGTGGTCTGCAGTGCCGTTAGAGTCGGAGCAAAGTGGGCAGGTTGGCGAGTCAGTGACACCAATGCGGCTAAGATGCTCTTGCAGTCATGCTGTGTAGCTATTCGGAAGGTGGCAAACTGGCTTACCGATTACGAAGTACCAACAGGGGAAATACCCCTTAAACCTCCTCATCTTAATTCATAAATATGCTTATAATTATAGTTGGCTGCTTAATTAATGTTAGTAAAAATACCAGGTAAAGTTTCAAAAATTCAGTTAAAGTGGTACTCAAAAAATTAAAAATACTAAAAAAATAAAAGTAAAATGCAAAATAAAAGAATTTAAAGTTAAGTTTAAATTCGGTACAATTAGAGACCAGTTATCGATGCCACTAAACTATTGAAAAATGTAAACAGAAACTTAGAAAAATGCAAACAGCACTGAATGGGTTAAAGATTTTTAAGTTAGTGGCAACAGCGACTCTCTCCTATGGAGGTCCTTCAGTATGTTGAGGTTCTCCCACCTTTTACCATTGACAACCTTCTTTCTTGCATTATTGACGTAATTGGTCACAGTTCTGTTAATGGTGCTGCAGCTGGCGTTGTAAGTGTGAGGGCGATCTGACTGGTTCATATTGCATCCTTGCTTGGCCAGAGCATCTGCCAAGCAAGAATGGGTACAAAGTAGTTCGCCTCCCCGTGGTGTACCCTGGGTGATGCAAAATGAATTACACGACAACGTCTAACACCGTGCTTTGTAAAAAAAAGGAATTTTTTTTTATTTTTGAAATCCTCCGGATTTGAGAAATTTAATCGTTACATGCTTTTCCTCTTCTGTGTTTCTTTTAATGTTCTCTTCTAATTTCTGAAATTTTAAATTATACCTAATACTCATTTACTCATTTTAGATTGTGTTTCAAATTTGATTCGAAATCATCATGCTGCGGGGTTCAAAGTTTAGCCGGTTCAGGCTCAATTCGAAAAAGATTCCGGATTCTCTCATCTGAATATAGAAGACAAAGAAGGTAAGAAAATTAGAAAATACGTATAACTTAGACAGACGTCTTGGAATGTGCTGTTAAATAATAGTTTATTTTAAGTTTATTTTATAATAATAGTTATGGATTATTGTGAAATCAAGAATCATTTATATTACTTTTTAAAAGCATTAGGGAAAAAAAGTATACGGATTCATATCAATCATTCAGTCTCAAATCGCAGTAATTTTTTATTCAGTTGTCAAACACTTTTTTTTTTTTTTTTTAAATTTGATAATTTAGTAACAAATTCTATTATTCATATCTATTCATCTTAAATTTATTTCAATGTTTACGATTTGAATTGTAAATATGTGTAGGAAAAATACACGTGCCATTCTATTGTGTTACGTTTTGTTATATATGATGTGTTGTTTATGAGTTCAATAACAAAAAAAAACGCTGAAAACACTCTTAAATGAAATCGCAATGAAAAAACATGCGATATTTTGATCTTAAAGAAATGTTGAATTTGGTATCGGTCATATCAACAAATTTTGAAATCCAACACTCTCCCTCCCCTTAGCTTTGTGAAATTACGTAGTTTCAGGGTTCAGATTGCTGTAATTGTGTCCTGTCACTAGGGAATTCGGGTGTTTACGATCAACATAGTAGATATAGACGATCTGCAATTTTGCAATTTATCTCTGTCGCAATACCTACTTCAGATTAACGTCATAAGGATGGAAAAGTTACTGAACTGATAAAAAAAAAATGCACCGAAATTTGGATGTGAGAACGTTTTTTTTTTTCTGTAGGGCGTTGTTTAATCAAGAGGGGTGTATTATTTGAATTATGATCTTTTATTTTTCAAGAGCTATTTCAAATCAAATTCTGGGACAAAACAAAATTTTTGTTTCAGATAAGATTTGCGTAAATGATATCGGTATCTGTAAAAAAATATTTTGTGTGTTGCTTTCTAATATTGCAAGGATCATTGCACTATATAAAACAAAATTACATTAATTACATTATTTTTCCTCCATCAGAGTGCTCATGTTTTATAATACATCGAGATCATTTTCTAGTAGAGAGAGGAAGATTATTGTTTTTCTGGAGTTCTCTCAGGAAAACTACTTCACTTTTTTGTGTGCGTGTGATATGAGAAAAACCTAGAAAATTGGTGTGGACAGTATGGGTATGGACTGTAAGACTCTTGGTGACATGTTATAGTCTATATCATAATTTGTGACAGTATGATATAGACTGTAGGTTTCTTGACAGTAGATAGTATTGGTGTGGACTGTAGGACTTTAAATTTTTTTTTTTTTTATCCTAAGCCCGTCTGTGGCAGTTCAACCTACGACGACCATCAACCATCAACCATATTAGAATGACTCTTTTAAGTATACATTCAAATAAAATGCATAAAAGAATAAGCAAAGAAGTTTCTTGGTGAGCAAAGTATATTTAAAGTATAAGTAATAAATAGTTGTTACCTTCTGACGTGTGCACTATGTAGGAGATGTCACTTCCTGACATGCCGTTACGCAAGAACTGGAGGATATACTAATATAAAATATACAATAACTACTTGACAAATTTATACAATTGTTAGTCCAATTAAAGTTCCTGAAACTGTAAGACAATTTGTGGTTCTGCTGTGATGTATTTGAGTAATTGCATCAGTTTTCGAACGTATTATTTTATGTTGCTTTCGTGATCTTCCCGGCTTATTTTTATTTTTCTTGCGCTACCAGCTGCTCTCGCAAAAGTGGACGAAACATCAGTCAGCGATTCTGAGTCAGACATTCCTTAAAATGATACCCTATTTTTTTTTTTCGAATCTTATCTTCTGCATTTGTATCATAATTCACAGTTTCCGAAAGAGGGTGGGGGAACAGATTCCACTTCGTCAGAAGAAAATTTTTCTCGAATTCATCAATAAATCGCCATTTTTGAATTGTTATTATTTTTCTGGGTTTTTTTTTTATTCCACATTCGGTATGCTTTCGATTCTCTGGAACAGCCAACGAAAAAACGTTCGTGCGATCTAAGATAAAATTTTCCTTTCAGTCACTTATTTAAAACAAATGCTTTCTCCCCTAAAACTTTTTAATATGGCATAGTCTTCATGCTAAAAATATCTCATATGGTGGGTTTTTTTTTTTCAAGCTACGAAAAGAAAGTTCGAATGCGTGAGTACACGGCGCAGTTCTCACAACTTAGCCCAAAAGCCGGGAGGGGGCAGTTTCGTTTGTATTAATAAACACTTAATTATTTCAACAACCACTCCATTTAGTTGCGGAATCAGAAAAGGAAAGGAATTTATTGGTGAGCAAAATATATTTAAAATATAAATTATAAAAAGAGGTTACTTTATAACATGCTTACTGCATAGGAAATGTCTTTTCTTGACATGAGCTCTACACATTAAAGGGAGGAATATCAAATAAACAGTGGTATATCAACAATGACAATAAAATTATATATATATATGTGTGTGTGTGTGTGTGTGTACACTGCACGACATAGAAAATGCAACCCCATAAAGATTTGGATGTATAAATATGCAGATTTCAGGGAATACACAGCAGATCAAGCTATGCATATTATTTGCAGGGTTCAAGTTATTATAGAGCAGGATAGAAGGGGAAAGAAACGGTGTCGACAAGATCACGGAATCTAGAATTTCGGCAAGTTTTAAGTTTCAGATCACGCATGTCAATTAAGAGATTCCTGGTCATCGGCACCAAAAAGCTTTTCCGGCAAACGGACGATTTGAAAAGAGATTGAAATCGAATTGCAGGCTTACGAACAATTGGTTGGTCTTACTAATAGCATTGTTGATGAAACGCATATAGATAAGTAATCCACTGTATGGAAATTGGATCAGATAGATAGATGAACGAAATGTAAATCGTCGCGAAAGACCGGGTTCCCCTCCTCCCCCAGTTTCCCTTCAGAATTCTTCTCTCGACATTCAATAGAATATGCAGGAACTTTGGATGCTCCAATATCTGGGAGAACAGTTTCACGACAATTGGACAACCATTGACGTCAATGATTGTCAATGATTGACAACATCATCAATGTGACCGATCATCGATGATTGACGTCAATCATCGACAACCATTGACACTGGCTTATCGATGTGAAGGATTGCAGTGATGATTTAAATAAATTGTGAAAAAATAAACAATCTGTGAAAATTAAATAAATGGCGAAATTTGGGGTGACAATTGGAAGGCATAATGCTATATTCAGTGAGTGTTTCTGTTCTGTTTCGCTGGTGATAGTCACAGGTGAGAGTTTGAAGGCTGCGAAGAGATAGTGCCAATCCAGCCGTTATTGTTGAATATCATACCCCTCGTCCACATAGCATAACGGTTTTGAGTGCCGTCAGGCACTCATCATGAGTAGGTCACACAGTCATCTTATTTACCCTCTCATTTCTGCACATTAGCCTTCCAGTGTGTTCATTTGATCGGCAACACCATTGCAACAATCATTGTTACCAGCTCCTTTATAAAGTAGGGTTCGCATAGTGCTGGTGGAAACCTTTTGATGTGATCAAAAGCACACATCCCGATCAGAGCGACCATGTTCGAAGGCTTCAAATTTTCTACAGAGTCTTCCATGTCTTTATTGTTTGTATCTTTAATTGTTTGTACCAACAAACTACAATGCCGACAACAAGAAAATGATAAACAGTCTATAATTGTAATGTAAAATATATAGCTTACAATCAAGAAATAAAATACACAAAAATAGATTCAAGAATATTGCAATTTGTAAAATTAAACTTGCAGAATTCTCAGCTTTGTTTCAAATTCACCTTTTCTGTAAAATTTTGAAATTTCGAAATATTCATATGTTATAAAACAATACATAAAATCTTTTTTTTTTTTTAAAGGAAACTACAATAAATTCATAATTTTTATCTTAATTTAGTATTTAAATAAGTATAATTGAAAAAAATTGTGAAATGAAATAAATTGATATAATTTTATTTTTAGAAAAAAAGGAGTTTGGTTGAAGTTTGGAATGATAGTTTTAGTTCGATATAAATGTTATTTTTCATATGTATAAATTCTTTATTTTTATTAGTATTTTTTAATTGATTCAAAAGCAAATCATAATCTTAAACCCTTAAATAGCAATATAAAAAAAATGGACTTCTATCCAGTTAAAAACACGGTGTGTATAAAAATATAACCCAACATTTTTGTAACGCAAAAGTTCTATTGCCTATTCATAAATAGAAATATAAATGAAGGTCGGTAAGAAATATTGAATAAAAACAAAAATCTTATCCTTTACATTCTGTAATATGCATCAATTATTTAAAACCTCAAAAATATCTTCAGACAAAATCAAATATGAATTATCAGTTTAAATTTCATTGATAAACAATCATTCGAAAGACATGTTATCGGCTCAAGTAGGTACTGATGTTGATTTCCCAATAAAACAGAAAAAATCAACGACCTAAAAAAATAATTTGATAATTTAGTTAATATTTCCTCCAATTTTCGGAAAGATAACCTTGGTCTTGACTGATAATTTCGGAATGGAACTTATAAACCAAATTGTTTAGATTATCACTTATCTTGTGTTTATGTATTATTTTTGAAAAAATGTATAACGTACTTAAAACCCTTTGCCCCTCTCCAGTTGATTCGTTGAACTTCTTTATTTGAAAGTATTTTTAATGACAGCAAAGTAAATAACTTGCGAAATGTTTTTCAAAAAATTTTCGTCTTATTTTTAGTTACTTTTTTTATAGCTTTCTTAATTTCAAAGATCATGCTTTTAAGAGAGATAAGAATTTGAGAAATATTTAGGAACAGTGAGCGACTTTCGGTAAACCATCAAAGAGTTTCATAAAAAAAAAAATTTTTAATTAAATAATGTTATCTTTATTAGTCGATTTATATAAATATGTTTTCTTTTTTTTTTTAAATGGATGGATTTATTAGTATTTTATTGTGATTAATGTTTCAATTAGAGATTTCTTTTATTTGTGAATATTAATACAATAGAAATACAAGATCTGTGTATCAAGTAACGAAACTGGATAAAAAAAAAAAAAAGAATATTTATTTACAATTTATGGCAAGTCTATTGTTAGTATCCTTTAATGTATTTCCCATTGTAGTTATCAAATCCTTCCTCAAAATTTTTTTCATGTTTAGTTTTCGTTCATTTTCCACTGCTCAAACGCGTATTACAGTTCATTTGTTCGTTACTGTTTTAATAGCTATTACGTTTTCGTCGTTTTTAAAAACCGTTTCGTTTAATAATTCATGACACAAAAATGGGATGCTTTTAGCACAGATTTTATTTTTGGGAAAAGAAAAAAAGTCACAGGGATCAATTAGAGGGAAATAAACGATGTTCCAATGTTTTAATCCATTTTAAAACCAAAAAAATGATTCACAAAGAGTGCTGTGCTCGAAGAGCTTAATATCTTAATGCAGACTGAAACCGTTTTGCCCGAGCTCTGGCTGTTTTTTCTAATCTTTTCTCACAAGTTTAATCAAAATTTTTTGTAGGAATGATGTTCACTGACACACTCTCTGATATCTACTATTACAACATCATATAAAATAAATTATAGTTTAAAAAACTAAAAACACACTTTTAGAGTTAATCAAACTAAAAAGTAAAAAATAATTGTTAACATAAGAATAAAATTACTGACGAGAAAATTAATGTCACTGTTCTAAAAGCGTGGGGTGCTCGATATCAATCATTATAATTTTCACTAGTTAGAGCAGAATTAGTTTAAAAAATGTCATACAAAGGACTGGAACTATAGTTCTTACAATAATTTAATTGTGAGTAAAACAAAGGCTAAATGAATATGTCGGGCCAGCCAGGATTCGAAAGGGAATCTCTTGATCTGTAGCGCGTTAACCGTTGTGCCATTGTCCCACGCACGTTGGTTTGAATGCCTTAGGTACTTTCATTCTACATGGGTTAAATTGCTCCTCATAAGTTAAAATAAAATCACTAAACCTGGCGATCCTAATCATGATGAGATAATAAACTTATCAAAATATTTTAGTGTCGTCGGTCCTTGATAAGTCTACAACGTTTAAATTAAATCTGATCGCTTAAAGTAGGGCAAAATCGAGCCCAAAGAGTCAGTTACAAACAAATATACAGGTGAAACTAATAAAAGCGTATTAAAAATGCAAACAGCATTGCTTTTAAATTTGCATTTGCTCTGATGGGATTTATTCAATCTTGAGGAAGAGAGTTTTCCAATGCATGCAATTGTACTTTTGTCTCTGGATCGTATTGAAAATCTGGTTTCGTCATGATTAATAACTTTTTGTAGAAGATAGGGATCGACATCAATTTGCACCGGCATATCAGCACAAAATTCCTTACATCGTTCTTTTTATTTTCGTATGACAACCCCAGTAAACATTTTGACACAATGTCAATTTTTAATGTCGAGATCCACACCGCAAGCTTTTTTCACACAATATTTTTATCAATGTTCTTAGTTTAAGATATCATTCGGACACTCAAAAGACGGTCTGCTCGAACAATCTGGCCGATCTTTTTCAAATTCTCATAAACTCTCTAAATTTCCTGCCGCTCAAAGCTAAGTCGTCTTTCATTTCCTCACGAACTTTGAAACTTTGGTTCCCCGTCAAACATTTTCGTAAGAGACATATGATTTTCTCCATAAGTGTGAATAACCATCTGTAAACACTTCGTTGATATTTTGTTTAATTCAACCAAATATTTCAAATTCACACGGTGTTCAATTTTAAAATCTAACATTGAAACTGCAAGCGAGGTGAAATGTCAGCATATAATCACGACTTGTGAAACTCTGAGGGTACGATAGTGATGAAGTTTGTCTTGCAAGCTCAGACACATACTTAGTCATCATATCCGGGCTGTCATTTGACTCTCGTCACATTCAAAAAGAGTTAGAAAACATTACTTTTTTAACAGAATTCTTATTAACTATGATAAAAAAAAAAATCATTTATCCTTCTCTAATTCTTGACTGTTTGATAATTCGTATCTATTATCAAGTAAATGGAAATATTATGGCTAAGAAAGAGTCTAAATTGGAAGAAAAATTCACACAAAAATGACAAGCGCTCAGTGCCCCTATATTTTTAGAAACGATTTATTATTATTTGGTTATTTCTTTTTTTAATTATGGTTCTAGTTATTTTTTAAATAAAAATTTTTATGTAAATTTACAATCGTAAAAAAAAGGGCCTGAATGGCCGAGTGGCTGGCGCTCTGGCGCTCGGTACCACAGGTTTCGGGTTCGAGTCCCGGCAGTGCCATGGTTGTTTGTAGTGGTTCGGAATCCACTTTAAAAAGTAGGTACCGGTCTAATAGGATTGTAGAGAGCGTTGCGGGGGCATTGTTACTCCGCGTCTGTGGCTAATCTTCAAGTTACACGCGCCCCCTGGGTAATGTAAAAAGTGAGTACGTCTGTGCAGCGCTTGCCTTAAGTCATCCAAAGACCAAGCTGTCTGTGTTTGCCAGCTGCATTAGAAAGAAGAACAATCGTAAAAAATTTGCTTATACATAAATAGGAAGAAAAAAAATTAATTAATTACCTATTTAAAACTTACTAGTGAGTGAGACTGATTTCAATTGATCTTTAAAACTTTTGTTTTTCTTATTATTTTACTATAAACTTTTAATTATAATATTTTCTACGCATACTTTAAAATAAAATTCCTATTAAAATTCTAAAAAGCAGCTATTAATGTAATATGGTGTCTGCAATGACATAGAAAATGTCATGTCATTTATTAATAAATTATTAAAAAAATCACAATTTATATCTTAATTATTGGGTAAAAATTCTTAATATATTTTACTTTGAGTGAAATAAGAAAATCTTGATTTTAACTGATAAATATTTTTGGGAAAGATTACTACTTTGAAGATGAATTAATCTACTTCGCATAATGTGATATGATCTTGAACTGGCACAAAATTGATTTGTCAGATCTTGATGATAAACTGCAGCTTCTGCTTAGTTTGCTTTTGATTTTCTGGAACCAAAATATTATTCATGAAAAAAGGAAAACGTGACTTGATTAAAAATCGTCAATAAATATTTTTGTCGTTTTAAGCAAAAAAATCTCCTAAAGTAGAGATTTCTATACTTTTAATTTTTTTCAGTATCAAGTTATATTTTCAAGAAATTATTAGTTTTTTTTTTTATTGCATTAAATTTATTTATGGAAAAATACAAGAATAAGAGCAAAAAAAGAATAAATTACTTATTAATGCATTTAATAATATTAATATAAGAAGTGTGTGGTTTTTTTTTTTTTAATTACTAAGAATGATAATATTGTGTCCACTTCAGAAGAGTATCAATATCTCAAAAATATCTCTTTATTTAAGCTACAATTTGGAACAAATACCTTCGTATCTGACAGACAGAGTTCTAGGCAGCCTGATGGCCAATTGGCTAGCGTTCTAGCCTTTAGAACCGCAGGCTTCAGGTTCGAATCCCTGACGGTGGCATGGATGTTTGTCATTAGTTTGGAATCCGCGTTGAATTCTAGGTTCCGGTTAATTAGCCTAATGTTGTTGTCGTATCCTTCATGGGAGGAGGGAAGAGGGACGCAGCTTCTGTTCTGATGGAGCACCCGTAGGTAGAAGTCTGACTTCTGCTCCGTAATGCTCTTACAGTCATAGGAGACCGGGACCTAAGGTTTAAGTGGATTCGAACCACTACAAACATCCATGGCACTGCCGGAACTCGAACCCGAAACCTGTGGCACCGACCGCCAGAGCGCTAGACACTCGGCCATTCAGGCCCCAATTAGCCTAATGTCTGCACAAAATGATCGTAGTGCGACAAACCAAACCGAACGATAGAATTTCGGTGAATAGCTCCTTCCCAGTTTTCAAATCTATTTTTTGAACAAAAATTTTGTTGTGCCATCTCCGTATAATCACTGAAATTTTCCATTCAATTTGCTCTTAAAAATTTGAATTAAGTTAACTCAATTCAAAAGCATCTCATGCTGACTTCAAGCTCTTTTAGAAATAAATTTGCAAAGAATATTAATTTCTCCTCCTCTTGTTTTTAATTTTGATTTCTCTTGTTTTTTATCAGATTCCTTTTTGCTTCTCTATTAAATTGTATATTTGTTGCTTTTGGTAACTTGTTTGATTTTATTGTTTTTCTTATTAAATTTTCTATATTTTTTATAACTGGCAAAGGGCAAGATCTCACGTTACGTAATCCCATTTACCAGGTTGGAGGTTTGGTCGCTGCGCTATGATATTATTGATCGGACTTTCATTTTTCAATTATGAAGGTTTTTAACGTTTAGGTTCACCAGAAAGTATGCTTTAGATACTTCTGAGATCTAGAAAAGGAAGAAGGTATACTTTATGATTTTTGTTAATCGCCAGTGGCCACATCACGTTTAAAAAAAATGAACACTAGGTCAGATATTGAGTTTACCAGTATCTTATTATTGTGATCTCAAGTTGACAAATACATGGAAGAGTGTTGGTTTTACCAGTATCTTATTATTGTGATCTCAAGTTGACAAATACATGGAAGAGTGTTGGTTATTTACCAGTAACTTTGAGAATTATTAGCTTGCTCCATTACAAAAAGCGATAAAAACTTTCATTTGCAGCTCTACGCCTGTACCTGAAAAAGTCCAGGCCGTCGTCATTGGGGGAGGTGCCGTGGGTACTAGTATAACCTATCACCTGGCTCGTTTCGGCATGAAAGATGTCCTCCTACTTGAGAAATCGGAGCTGACCGCTGGATCCACGTGGCACGCCGTAAGTAGCAACTTCCTTAACTTTGAAACATTACTAAAAAAGGAAAGAATACTTCCTGCTCTTTCTACCCAAAAAGGTTAACCAAAACTATTTTAAAACTTATAGTTCTAGAAATTTTGGCATAATGGACGAATGACTAGTGCTCTGCCACTCAGTGCCGAGGTTCGAGTCCCGGCGGAGCCATGGATGTTTGTAGTGATTTGGAATCCACTTTAATCTCTAAGTTTAATATGACTGTTGGGCGTAGGCCTGACAACTCTACCACATAAAAGTCGGCGTCACGGAGCCAAATCAGACTTTTACCTACGGGTGTTCCATCACAACATAAGCTGACCGCCTTTCCCTCCTTCTATGAGACCGCATCGGTTCTTGGACTTGGTCTAGATGTTGCTGTCTACCAAGTGGGACTAGAAACAACAACAAAAGGCTTAAATTTTATGTAAAGTATACATTCTTAAAAAATATAAGTAAGAGAAAGAAAATAAGAAGTAATTTTTCAAAAGGTTATTAATAAAAATAACATGCATTATTAAAAGTATAAGATTTTAAATCAAATCTTTGAAATTTTATAAATTGTTGCAGATGTTCGCATCAAATCTCTGAGATATTGATTAAACAAATATGATTGATATTTTGATTTCATGAACTTCATTGTTGAGTACAAAGGCTCACATTAATATTTTGTACCAAACATGGAAATTATAGACTAGCAGCTTTCTCAGAGTGTCGGTATTTTGATTCTAATATTAGTGTTCCTGGGCCTGAATGGCCGAGTGGCTAGCGCTCAGGCACTCGGTACCACAGGTTTCGGGTTCGAGTCCCGGCGGTGCCATGGATGTGTGTAGTGGTTCGGAATCCACTTTAAACCGTAGATCCCAGTCTAATATGAGCGTTGCGGGGGCGTTGTTACTCCGTGGCTTATCTTCAAGTTACACGCGCCCCCTGGGTAATGCAAAGTGAGTAACGTCTGTGCAGCGTTGCCTTAAGGCATCAAGACGTCCATGTCTGTTTGCCAGGTGCATTGGAAAAAAAAATATTAGTGTTCCTTGTATTTAGCTTTCTCATAAGTGGATACCTACGCAATAACTATAATTAACAGAGTCTTATTAAGCTCTTAATTAATGTGAAAATATCTTTATGCTTTAAATATATATGTATATAAAAAACATAACGATCTTTTCACATTAATTAGTAATATCCACATTATATGACAATAGTGCAGTGCTTACAAAATTCAAGGCCGAGATTTTTGAATGCGCAATATTTTTATAAATATCTCGTAACACAATCTAATGATATATTTTTAAAACAAAAATAGTGCTTTTAAATTACAAAAAAATTAATTAAAATAACATAAGCATCCACATTTTTTGTTTAACTTTTTAACATTATTTATTTCTAAAATAACTATAATCCTTTTGTTGTTGTTGTTGTTGTTAATCAAATATGATTGCTGTAGAATAATATTTTTTTTATACAAAAGCGTATCTGTATCATTACGAATCTAGATTTTGTTTTTATTTCAGGCCGGATTAACAGCCCTTTATCACCCAGGAATCAATATGAAAAAATTGCATTACGACAGCATCAATCTTTTTTCACAGCTAGAAGCAGAAACAGGACAGGTATGTAAGCTAAATTTTCAACTGCAACTAAAATCAACTGCTAAAAAATTATTCTATTACAAATATTTCTTGACAACTATTAAGTATAAAATAAAATATTCATACATTATGAAAATACAAAAAATTGTGTGTATTAATATGATCTTTTAACTTTATAAAATTAAAATATAATTTATTTAAATTTTGAATAAATGTCCTCTGTTCCTCCTTTCATATTTTCTCCTTTTTTTTTTTTTTTTAGAAAAATAATTCGTAAAAGACTTTCATGATAAAATACTGATTGTATGAAGACAACTAAAGATTCACATAAAGATGTTATAAGTTCAATTTAAGATTCTGTTTAATTTGCACATCATAATGCATACTTAATAGTTGAGGCTAAATGTGGTGTTGTTTTGGGGTTTAAATCTCAAACTCTTATGACAATAAGTAGTACTTAGAGAGCACACGCTAAACCGACTACCCAAAACACTCATTAACACTAAAAATACAACAATATCCCTGGAAGGAAATACGTACACATGAAATAAATCAAAAGCAAATGTATGAAGGGTGAATTTTTATTTTTGATGTGTGTAAGTGTACTAGATCCTTAACGGCAATTTGTTTTGACTTAGGTAACGAAATTTGGTATTTACTAACTTCATCGGCTGATTTTTAGATGTTGTTTTACTAAAGCAAAGGAAGAGTGAAGTTTATTATCCAGATGAGTTGCGACAAAAGGCGTATTAGAGTACGTCCGAACCCGATTACGTAATATTACATCGTAAGGTATTTGTAGGTCTCGCCCATAAACGAGAAAAACCGGCATTTCCTGAATTGAACAGTTATGTGCATTTCTAAAGGCCATTAAAGCTAAAAGAACATGTTTACACCAAACTTCTTGTTTTTCCGAAACGAGATGGCTAAAGGTATCAATTAAAGTCTTCTTTAAACGCTGCACCAGGCTATTTCCTTGAGAGTTATAAACCCACGCCAGTTTGTTGTTTGTTTGTTATGAAGCAGTTTGTTGTTTTACCCAATTTTTCGCATACTTCATTCATTGCTGCAGAAATAAAATTAAAGATCGATCAGAGTAAAGAGTTTTTTTCATAATGCGAAATGAAATCAATAAGAACAAGCGTGCTACTGAAGAGCTTTGAATATTTTCAACTAACACAAGAGCTAAAACATTATGACCACCCCTACATTTTGCAATGAACTCGCCTGGATGACGTGGAAACGTGATCAGGTGGAAGTGGTATTTAACTGGTATTAAGTGGTGGTATTAATTCATGCTAAGGCGGGTTGAAGCTGTGTTGCCAAAGGTGAGGCCAACTTGTTATTGACAGGTGGTCATAATGTTTTGGCTCTTGAGTGTAGATAAACATGGGCATGTCGAGTAAACTAGTCGGATATTACAATTAATATTTATTTCAAAAATTGAGAAGTTACAAATGGTCCAATCGTATCAAAGAAGCATTTTTGAAACGGATAGTCGGCGATAGGAATTTTTTTGAATAGGAGCTTTAACTGGTTTTGAAAATCTTCGTTGAATGCAGGAGTGACATGAAGTTCGTAGTTTTCACATTAAGATATAATTCATGCAAAAGAAATTTAGTGGCTATCATGCGCAACGCAATTATTATCGTGGCAAAATTGCGGTACAGTAAATTCCATAGATTTCTCAACAACCACATTGCTGTGGAATTTTGTCTGTTCCTTTTATTTCTATAGCATATAAGCAGGTCATTTTTTACAAAAATTCTGGCGATCGTCTAGAAAAATGCCAGTTATTTTTTAGCTTTTTCTTAATTTGCTGACAATAATTATCCTGATTTTGCAGTTTAATATCATTGGACGGCTTAGAATTAATTTGGAACATTGGAATCTAAAGAGTTTACCGTATGAAATTTATTCTCATTTTGATTGCTTTTGGGTTTCTAAAAATCACTGTTAGTTTCAATTCCTTCTATTAAGCTTGCCTGAATTTGGCAAACCATTTGCCATTTGTACTGACGCAAGCAATCTCATGGTAGGACACAGAATGATGTACTTCTGAATTAGAAAAAAAGAAAAAAATTAAATAAAACGAGTTCATTTATTTTCTTGTTAACTTTTGCTTCCCGAACTCGCAACAACGTAATTTCATTTGCGTAAAAGCACATCTATAATAAATGTAGCTTTAATTTTTTAAACCTTAATGACATTTTCTTGTAAATTTTTCATAGTAAACTCAAAAACTTATATCAGGAGGGTTGATGATACTAGAAAGCCAAGCACATTCCAATTTTAGTAAGTTTTATTTCATAATTTTTATAGTGGTGTTTAATACTTAATATCGTTTTTAAATTTTTTTCCACAGAATTTAAATTTTTTTTTTTGAAAAATTTTTTTTTGCCTGCTGCAAAAAAAAAAAAAAAAAATATATATATACATATACATACACATATATATTAATTAGAACTCATATAGTTCATCATGTGCAACATGGGATAGTTAAAATTAAACTTTCCCTACTTACAGCATCCTGCAGCTGGAACAGAACATCAGATTTACATCAAAATTGATATATGGAACTACAGGAATTTTCAAAAATAAAAACTAGTTCAAAAATGTTCTCCAGGGGGCGTTATGCATCACAAATACAGAAAATGATCAATACGGAATAGAAATGTCAATTTTAACTTTCCAGAACGATAAGCAGGGATGAAAAATATCTGATAAGTAACGAGAGAAGAAAAGACAAGAAAATCAGGATTTTAGACAGGAATAGGGTGTAAACCGTCGCTCCTCTGGCTGTTAAGAACTTCAAGACAGTTGTTCTTGTATTGTCGTATTGACCTGATACTGATGCCAGTAGTGCCAGCTCAACATCTCGAAAGACAAGCTTTCCGTATAGTATCGTATGTAATGTGCTCCAAAACATAATGCATTCATTACTAGCCAAAGAACGTTGAAATTGATATTTTTATTTCATGTTAACTATTTCATATGTCGAATTTCGAGTATTATTAATCACAGTGGTCCTAACTGACATTTTAAAGCTAAATATGATTTTTGGAGATTTCTTTAGCGCATCTGGTGGTAGTTTACATAGTATGGTTTGTCATTCCCATGATTGTTATCGCCCGATTGTTTGTCATTCCACTGACTGGTTACAACTACAAAATGCTTTAATTAGTGAAAGTTCAATTATAACTACATAAATATATATATATATATAATTACAGTCTCTAAGCTTCCACCGCCCTGGCAGTATCCGTCTGGCAACTACAGAAGAACGCCTGTTAGAATTCAAGTACCAGATGCAGAGGCAGGGGTGGCAAAAAGCTCCCCAAAAGATCATCAGGCCTGAAGAGATCGCCCGATTGTTTCCCTTACTTAATATGGATGGAGTGAGTATCTTATCTGACACTTGGAACCCAAAATCTTTCTTGAGCCAAAATGACATTAAATACATACAATTATTTTCGTGTTAATTTTAAAAGTTTTTTAACTCTCTATTTGAATAAATTGATAAGAAAATTATTAAAAAGGCACTTCATTTAATTAAAATAATAATTAAATAAATAATATCCATACAGAAGAATTAGAAAATCACGAAGAACCTCTGTGAATTACTTTTAAACACTATATATAGAAGGGAAGGAAGAAAGAGGTCTTTAAGAATTATAGAAGAAGAGAAAAACTGAATTGCTTTTTAACTGAATCAAAGGCTTTATTATTCAAAAATATAAATCAAGATGATAGTTACTTACTTCAAAATAAGGTTGAAATAAGTATGCCATTTTTAATATACGTTTGCGTTATTTAAATTTTCTTCCATCATTTGGTCTTATGAAAAATTGGATATGTGTTATTAAATAATTTATAAGCGTGTGAATAAAAACATGCATTTTAGGCATTTCAAGTTATACAGAAGCCTAATTTGTGGCGATATTGAAAAGAAATCAAGTAAATCAGGAAATAAAAAGTCTTACTTAAGCACTTGAGAAATGATTTGAAATAGAGTTTTAGAAACTGAACCCTTCATAAGGCTAGAACTATTTATACTATTTCAAAGTTTCGTTAGTTTTGTTTGACTTCTTGTTTCATATGCAGTTGTATTCCAAACTAAATTTCTTCAGTGGAACATACTTCATGTCTTTCCTGAATAATTTTAAATTTTTTTTTGTATCTGGTAATCTTAATTTTAAAATAATTTAAATCTTAGTCATAGATATCGTTCATTACTAATAGAAAAGTTTTTTAATCACAATCATCCTTTATCAAAATAATATGAATTTTAAAATATATAATGATTTTTAAAATAAATACAAGGCAGTGAATTTATTTGAATTTTTTAAAAAGATTTTCCTTAGATCCTAGGTGGATTATACAATCCATACGACGGCCACATCGATCCTTATTCACTGACTATGGCCTATGCCAGCGGCGCGAGGAAGTATGGTGCTACAATAACCCTTGGTACTCCCGTAGAAGGGCTGAAACCCCGAAAAGACGGTACTTGGGATGTAGTGACCCCTCAAGGAACCATTGTGGCTGAAAAGGTTATAAATACTTCAGGTGTGTTGCAAATATCTTGTTCTTCTTTTTTTTCTCTCTTCAACTCTGCATAAAATTACCTTACCGAAAAATTTTATTGTAATATCATTTAAAAATAAAAGTGGAAATTTCGCAATTCAGAAATACATCATAAATCCTGAATGTATAAAGGCATTTTTTTTTGTCGTTGAACATTGGTGGGCCTCGTGTTCCTATAAAGAACGTTCGTTTCCATAAAGAACATTCGTTAGAACATTAATTTATTTTCAATTTTCTGATTGGAAATTGAATAAAACTGTAACATTTCTTTGTGGATTAAATGAGACATATCTATGTTTTGCAGGTAATATAAATGCTATACTAGTATGTAATATTTATTTTAATATTATTGTCTGCTTATATTATTACAATTTGTCAATTTTTGTGGATTATGTTATAATTATCATTATGAATCCACAATATCTTGATTGGAAATGATTTTTAAAAAATTAATAAAGAAATGAAAAATCCAGATTAAGAACAATAAAATGAACACATAATAAATGAAGTCAAACTGTATGCTGGAGATGGATACGGAGAATTCATAGGCCCACACAGAGCTCGATTGGTGGAGAATTATTTTCTTGATAAGATTATGGGTTAGCCAGCACATTCGGACTTGAATTCATGATGTGTTAAAAAAGATATTATTGTACTTAACTTACCCATTGCAACTGTTCAGTTTCTTGGAACTACCTTGGCACTTAAATGGATTTTACAGCCTACTGAATTAATAAACACTCTCATTTCAAAGATGGAACATCTCTGTCGTGACTCTTTAATCTTTAGAAGTCATAACACTATATTAAAGCCGATTGTAATCACATTGAACTCATATATTATGTTATATATATATATATATATATATATATATACATGTTTTCATTAAATGCAGTTTTGATATGTTTTCATTTTATGCACTTCAAGATGAAAAATAAGTCGTTTGTTTTTCGTTTGTGACTTTTTTTCTTTAATTTGATTAATATTTTCCAAAATTCATTAAATTCTAACAAATAGAAATTTCACGACCAAAATTTTTCTATTTTTTCCCTTAATTTTTTGGGAAAAAAAATGTGTAACATTATACGATTAATTAACAATGTTTTATATTATACAATTTTCTCATTTCAAAGCTGCCTTGCATTTTATTATTTTTATTCTAATTCTTTTTAAAGAATTATGTGTCTTAAGATGCTTTATACATAAATTACACAACGATAGTTGCTCAAAATATTTTATGAGAAATTTTTTTTTATTCATTCAGGTTTCTGGGCCCATGAGATTGGGCGACTGACGAACAAAGAATTGCCTCTAGTACCAGTTGAACACCAATATATGATTACGAAACCTCTCAAAGAAGTGAAAGAATTAAAGGTATTCGGGTAAAAATTATTTTTTATTTTCTTTATGCTCTATGATATTGTCCTTCGGTAGATTTGACCAAACACAAAAAAGAAAAAAAGGGGGTTCCACTTTTATTTCTTTATAACTTGTCTCCTTGTATATATTTTATTGTAAAATTACGTAATTGTAACTGTAAATAGTTAATGAAGTTAGATTTAAATCAACTTAATGTTTCTCCCTGACAATTTACTTAATTACACACTTTTTGCGAGCTTCATTTTTTTTTTTCTGTCAATGATAATGCATGTTTTCAAGACTTATACTTCTAAATGTTTAAAAATATAGTCTTATTTATTGTTATAAATAATTTATAAAAATTTAATTTCTGAATTATATGTTATATATATATTATATGTTATATATATTATTTCTGATTAGTATGCAAAGTTAATGCAATTTATGTGCATTACTGATATGAAATGAAAAAATATTAGAAAGTGGAAACAAAAATTTTCTTGGTATTCCAACTGTCTGATCACGTATTGCGTGCAATGCTAAATATCCGGTTTAAATGCGGATACAGGCGAATCGATTCCTTGTTAGTGCTAATCAGATAGACGAGGCACAAATCAGTTTTGAGAGATAGATATTTAATAGTTATTGTGAAAATGTTTTCGCCTAATTTTTTCTTTTGACATTAAGTAATTTAAAATATTATTATTAAACAATTAAAATTAATTTCGTTGCAATTAAATCCTTCCTGAAATTGCCCTTTCCTTCCCAATTACATTGGTTTATTAGAATCCATTTGACTTGGCAGCTTACTAATTTCCCACACGATCGGTGACCGAACTATACCTTTGATACTTCATTCCAGTTTATTTTTATTACAGACAGAACCACCTGTTATGAGGCACTTGGAAGGATCCTTTTACATGCGCACAGAACGCGGAGGGCTCCTTATCGGACCCTACGAACACCAAACAAAAATGCAAGTCTTGAAGGACTGGGCTAATAAAGGGGTTCCAAAAAGGTATTTCTTAACTTGTATGTATATTTCAAACATATTTCTTTAGATTACATTCTAATTCTCTGTGGAAATAACTTTGAATGAGAATGCTTCTTATTGAGATGCTAAACTGACACTCACTTTAATATAACAGTTATTGTATATATATTTTTTTAGATTTTAGTAATGTGGTGTGGATTTAGATTGTGCTATAAGAAACCCTTATAATAATAACTCGTACCAAGACAGAATATGAAAATCCAACTCCTCTAAACATTAAAAAGTAACGCAGTATCCCTTTACCATAACGTAACTCAAAATCCGCAACAACCCTTACCATATATAAACTAACTGGTTCGAAAGTTTTCAGTGACTTATAAATGTTGAGAAGGAATCTCATACATATGAAATAAATCAAATGCAAATTTCAGGGTTTAAAAATATAATATATATTTATTAATATTTACAATTTAAACAGTTAAATACGTCATGCAATTAATAAGCGATATCTATAAAGCATTAATCAAATATCCGAATATTTATGTATGATATTGCAATAATAAAAATACGAGTCTTAACATCTCAGAATAAAGCTGCTCAGTGGTCATCTAGCCCAAACCCTTCCCAGTGAATTTGCCACAACTGCTGTTCAAGTGGGACTTTCAATAAAGTTCAATTAAGATAAAGGCTATATGCATATGATCGTGTTGTCTTCGGGCTCAAGGAAACAGGGCACCATGATAATTGAAGTTTAGCACCTTGTCTAATGTGCAGCAGGACCAATTACAAAGTGGGGCTCTTCTTTGAGTGTTCGCTTTACCAACTCCGAGGAAGCCCCTTTGTCCTGGTCATTAACTATCGCAATAGTTCTTAGTGCAAGGGTCCGTGACTGAGTACCTTTTTCATTCGGAACTTCCAACGGACCATCACGGAGGAAACTCACTCTCTCTCCATATTTACTTCTCGATCTCTCTCTTTCCGTTTTTTCTCTTCCAGACATCTCTTCATCAGTGTCTTCGGGACCTTTTATGTCTTTTCAAGTTCACACACCCTTCATTCATTATTGGCCGGATTTTCTTCTAAAATCCTCTTATATTACACAAATTGATTATATATTACACAATTGCTCCAACGTCTTTTCTTCTTCGCCTGAGAAATCCTACTTTAAAGTAACTTATTTTTTATCTCCAGGTTTTGGAAAAGAGCTCTTTCAGCCCAATTTGGATCGATTGAGCGACCACTTGGAGGTCGCCATGAATCTGGTTCCTGTACTGAGAGACGCAGACGTGCAAACTGTCGTGAACGGGCCCATCATGTACACACCAGATCTCGTACCCTTACTCGGACCTTACTACGGCCTGCCAAACATGTGGATGGCTGTGGGTTTCGGGTATGGAATTTCTTCTCCTAAATGCTGCTGAATTTTTCTTTAATTATGTTGTGAGTCTTTAGCCTTATTTTATATATGTTAGCTTAAAATGAAATGTGATTATTGATTTGAAAGTTTTATTAATTATAGAAACTCGCATGGATGACATTTTAGACTCAAACCGGGTTTTGTGTGGGTGATAGGGATTATTATTTATTACCTGTAGGTATATTATTATTAACTCTTTAATGCATAAAAGAAATCTGATAAAAAAATCCTGAAGTTTCTTGAGTTAATATAAAATATATTTTAACACATATAAAAATATTTCTATGCTGTAAACAGGGGCCGCATAAAAAAAGTCTCACATAGAAAATACGTAAATCAAAACCTCTTCATACCGGATAGACCATCTGTTGGATTCTTTGTGATTTGCATGTTATTTTGACAGCCATCTGTGGATTTCTTTTTAAATTACATTTTTAATTAATCTTATTCATAATTTCATGCAGGTATTTGATGGAATTTATATATATATCCGTCAAAAATACAAATACTAATTATTTTTCGAGTTCAAGAATACATGATTGCAACATGAGAAAATATGACATTGTCCAGCAGATGTCATATTTTAAAATACTATATTTCAACAATTTTTGATGTTAAAATATTCGTAGCAACTAATGATGCAGTCTATTTTCAAAGATGCAATAAACAGTATTTATGTTTCTTATATGCATGCATATAACAGGTGGGCTGAAAAGTTCGAAGGCTGACGCACAGATGGCGCTACTTGTATTAAATCCATGTGATTTTTAGTTAGCCCCAACCTTCAAAAGACACGTGTATAAATTTGACAGCTGTTGCACTATTAGTATGTGATTATAGCATTTTTAGTGAAGTTATAGCATTTTTAGTGTTCATCACGTGCAGTCCACACTCGGCTGACTGTCGATTGGACCCGTGTGTGAAAATGATGGAGCCATGTTTCATCCATTGTCACATATCGACGCAAAAAATTCGAGTTTACCACGATTGAACATCTCCAAACACTGCTTAGAATCGTCAGTTCGTTGTTGTTAGCGCAGCAGCTGTCAAATTTATACTCGTGTCTTTTGAATGTTAGGGCTAACTAAAAATCATATGGATTTAATACTAGTAGCGCCATCTATGTGTCAGCCTACGAACTTGTCAGCCCAATTGTTATGACTATATTTTCAGTCTGTAGTCTTCCACAATATTAAATAATGAAATTGCTGAAGATGTCATAAGAGTGAGAAAATAAAAATTTTATAAAACATACATAATATTATAAGTACATAATTATATAAATGTATTGATGCTGCCTGTTTTTAGTAGAAGTACAAAAGAAATTGTTATCTAAATATAACTAACTGGAGAAATTCATGTGAACAACTAATGTAATAAAAAATTAGTTTGTACATATTTGATCACATGGTCACAGTGCTATTCAGCAGAATAGCAGTCTGATGGATAATAAAAATGTCATATGTTATTTATATCTGATAAACTGCGTAATGGGAAAAATTGTTAAAAGCTATAGCAAGAGAGTTTTGCATTTATTTCTGATTTTTTTAATTTCAAGAAAATTGTATATTTTATACACAGACATATGTAAAATGTATATTTGTGAGTTATATATTGCGCAGTGAACATTTATTGAATTATTTTTAACATTTCGTCTAACCGATTTAACACCTTGATTTTCCATTATGTAGCATATTCAAAAATGTTTTGACAAATTGCCAAACTATAAAGGATGATAAATGAAACCAAAACATTTTTTGTCGTAGAATATAGTTCCTGAAAATACCGCGTTTATGAAATAGAAGGCATTGTTTTAGTAATACTTTGAAGTGGTTTAAAGCCGCGTCTATATTTGAATGTGTGAGCTGCGAGCATCGCATCTTTACAAGTATTCCATTGTGACTCAAAACGAAACCCTTTAGTTTCTTTGCCAAAGAACCTCCAGTTGACTTTTCGGAAGTTCGTAAATCGTTTGATGCGTGGACCAAAATTTGACTCTTATCTGGAGCAGCGTTCTTTTTCTTTCCCCAAGAGTTCACAAACGTTCTCGCATGCTTTGTGTTTTCCGTACACACTGAAACAGATCAGTTTTCGCAAATGATGCTCACTGTTCTCTCATTCAAATATGGACGTGAACTTAACGGGTCGTTAGACACTAGAAATTTCAACTGTATGCATCTGACCTTTATTCATCTGATCTGTTTTTAATTTCATCTTTTTAAATCTTTCTCTATCATTAGAGCTTAGAAATGGCATTTCCAAGCTCATATTTTGGCAAAAAGAAGAAAAAAAATTTTTTTAATTCTTTTGTCATCATTTACAACTTGGACAGATATTTTTCCTAGCACCCCATGTTTAAAATCGTGTATTTTGAATAAAAATAATTAGGAAGAGAGTTAAATATGAATCTTCTTTGGTGTTTATCATTTAAACTTAAGAAAATTGTAATACATCCTATTTCATTCAACGTTTTATTATTTTTAATAGTTTGAAGTAAATAAATGTTAAATAATTCTAACGTTGTTCAAGGAGGGCAGAGAATTTGACGTAATTAAAATTGCTTCTGTTCCTTTAACATTGGTTTTTCGTGCGTATAGTAAGCAAATTTCAAGATTTGTCAGGCCTAAAAAGTTCCGTTTAATTTTGTTGTATTGCTTTCTAGGTACGGTATCATCCATTCAGGTGGGGCCGGAAAATATCTGGCCAGCTGGATCATCAACGGAGAACCACCCTTCGATCTCAACGAAGCAGATCCTAACCGTTTCGGAAAATGGACGTCCAAGTAATTAAAATTTGACTCACTTGATCTATACGAATGTCATTCATTTAGAATAAACTTTTAAATTTTATTTAATGAAAATATTTTAAGGAATAAAATAAATTATCTATTAGAGAGATTCTCCCTCTGTTCGTTTAAACAAACTTCTTTCAGTGAAAGATGCTTTACTAAAGACCCAGTGAATGATGTGCTATTTCGGAAAATATTTTCACTTTCATGGATAACTTTCGAAATGGTATTAATTAATTAATTAATTGTCCACTGTCCAGCAGAAAGTTAGCGAACATAACAGAAGGTCCTCAAGCGTGTCGAGTTAATTTAAGCTGTTGAAATAGCGGCCTCAATGACCCATTGACTGAATGCCGCGCCGTAATGATAAACTTTAGGCTTGATGAGTGATCGGTTTCAGCTCTCAAATTAAAATGAAAAAAAAAAAAAAAATACGAGACTGCGTTGTTGAAAGCTACTATTAAACAGAAGTAACAGTAAAAAATTAATCGACTTTATGCATTGTGTTGTTCTTTGTGTACCACAAACAGCCTTCAGACGTATGATGGAGGCAGAATATCACCATTGGAAAATGGTCGGGATTCATTGTCCGCATGTGAATATTACATGGAGGAAAACATAAAAAAGCCCATCTGATACTAGCGTGTGTAAACATCATGCATTGCTAGTTAATGCATGATGTTTACACACACTGTCACAATCGCATTCGAATCTACATGCTACAATCAAATCTATATATATTTTGCATATAATCATCGTCATCATCATCATTAGTGACGCAGCGCTTGAAGGGCCCTGACCTCCTTCTAGATTTTTTTGCCATTCCACAAGACTAGTTGCCCTTTATTTCCAGTTAGTAAATATTGAGTGTCTTCAAGTCCTCCTCGACTTAAGCCGTCAATCTAATTCTTGGTATTTCTCTATGTCTAAATCCACTGGTGTTTTTCGATGTGTACTACTACCAATTAAAATTTTTCCCGTCTGTTTTAAGCACTTGTAGACTATTGAAACCGAATAAAAAAAAAAAAAAAAAAAAAAAAAAGAAATGTATTATTTGTAAATTTCCATAAACATTTTCCCATTAATTGAACTCAAGAGGAATATGACATTATATTTATCATTATTATCCGGCAAAATGTTTTTTTTTTTATTATTATTTTTATTTCAATAAAACTAATTTTAATTTTAAAAACTTACATTTATATTACTTACATTTAAGCACCCGGTAAGTGAATGAAAATTCCATTCTTACAGAGAATATATTCGAGAAGGCTGCAGAAACGTACGGTATGAACAACAATTACACCTATCCGAAAGAAGAGAGGTTTGCAGGGCGTCCGACGTCTCGTGTTTCCGGGGCTTACAGGGCGATGCTGGAGCGAGGTGCAGAAATGGGATTCCATGCAGGTATGATTTCTTTTTAATACGCTTTTATTAGTTTCGCCTGTTTGTTTGTTTGTAACTGACTCTTTGGGCTCGATTTTGCCGATCAGATTTAATTTAAACGTTGTACACTTATCAAGGACCGACAACAATAAAATCTTTTGATAAGTTTATTATCTCATCATGGTTAGGATCGCCAGGATTAGTGATCTTATTTTAACTTATGAAGAGCAATTTAACCCATGTAGAATGAAAGTACCTAAGACATTCAAACCTACGTGGGACAATGGCACAACGGATAACGCGCCTGACTACGGGTCAGGAGATTCCTTGTTCGAATCCTGGCTGGCTCGACATATTCGCATTTAGCCTTTGTTTTACTCGCAATTAAATTATTGTAAGAACTATAGTTCCAGTCCTCCGTACCGGGATCTCATTTAAATATTATAGTTTAAAACACGCTTTTAGAGTTAATCAAACTGAAAAGTAAAAAATAATTGTTAACATAAGAATAAAATTACTGACGAGAATGAATGTCACTATTCTAAAATGTGGGGTGCTTTGTATGACATTTTAAAACTAACTCTGCATTTCGGAATGAAACTAGTGAAAAATTATAACGATTGATATCGAGCACCGTATGCTTTTAGAACAGTGACATTCATTTTCTCGTCAGTAATTTTATTCTTATGTTAACAATTATTTTTTACTTTTTAGTTTGATTAACTCTAAAAGCGTGTTTTTTTAGTTTTTTAAACTATAATTTATTCTTTCTAAGATGATAATTTTCAGTTTAACAAAAACTACATAAAATTTTCTGCCATACTCATTTGGTTTCTTGTATTCAAAGATTCATAACATGCCCACGCTCCTCTTAAGAATTTGTTGGTTTCTACCATAGAATTAGTGAACTTGGACGAGAAAAAAAATTCCGACATTTTTTAATGATTTCCAATTAAATTTTACATTACGTATAGTATTAATAAATATGAATATTTATTATCATAGGAGTGTTTATGAACCGTAGTTGTGTTCTGTAATAAAAAATAACATTAACAATTTTGTCATAATTAAAACTTTTGTTACTTGGCTTCTGTTTACAACAACTTGTTTTGTGAGATAGAAACTAACATGAGGTGAGATAGAGACGACTAACTAGATAAAATAAAGACAACTAGAGACTTTTAACGCTAACAGCAGCAGCAACAACAACAAGAAAATCTTAAATAAATATAAGACTGCTAACATGGTATGCGTGTTATTATCTCAAATGCCAAACAGCAGTTAAATGATATCATTCAAAACAAACAACAATAAATATTCACACAGGAAAATTTTTAATTATAAAATGTGATACTTTATTTTTAGTATTATTTAATATTCCACGCAAGTAGCACATATACAACTAATATGTCACAATTTTTGTTAATTGTTTTTCTGTATTGGAGTTACTTAGTAATTTATGATATACACTAAAAAATATCATTTGAAAAAGAGTTTGGGGTTTTCATCTTAATTACTGAAGTGTCCAAAGAAAATTAATTTATTTTCACATGTACTTTAAACTAAATTTCAGATTCTTCTGAAAAAAAAAATCAATTTCTTAAGCTCTTAGTTAACCAATCACCCATCAACTGCCTACAAACAAAAACAACAATTATTGTAAAATAATTGCTGTTGTTTAACTGAGCTGATATCTTATTGAGAAATTTTTGATTTATAAGAAGCAATGAACTAGAAAATTTTCAATCGCAATCAGCATAATTAAATAAAAAATAAATGTTTTTTGAAATATACTAATATTTTTAATAAAAGAATATTATAAAAGGCCGAGTGGTTAACGCTGCGGTGCTTAGTACCACAGGTTTCGAGTTTGAGTCCCGGCGGTGCCAATGGATGTTTGTAGTAGTTCGGAACCAGTTTAAACCGTAGTTTCCGGTCTAATATGATCATAGAGCGTTGTGGGGTTACTGTTACTCGTGTCTGTAGCATATCTTCAAGCTACACGTGCCCCCTGGATAGTGCTAAATGAGTAACAGTGTGCAGCCCTTTATTTATAGCGTAAAGATAACTGTCTCTGTATTGCCAGCCGCAATAGGAAAAAATTATCATAATACTAATCATAGTTTTTCAATAAATCCAATGAAAAACATGTGACATTCCATTAAGCGCATTTCATTTTTTGTACATCTAATTTTATTATATCTAAATCTGTTGTTTATACGTCTAATTTTATTTTTGTTTATTTTTAGGATGGAACAACCAGCATGGTTTTCGAAAGAAGGCGACATGAAAGGATACAAACCTAGCTTCCACAGGACGAACTGGTTCGATCCAGTGGGCAGGGAATGCCGCTTGATCATGGACAAAGTGGGAATTCTGGATTTGACGCCATTTGCAAAGATCGACGTCACGGGTCCGGATTCCTCTGCGTTCCTTGACAAAATGCTAGCCAACAAGCTCCCGAAGGTTTGAATTTTATTTAAAATCGCCCATGTGTCTCTATCAAAGAGTGTGATCGTCAGCATTTAAAAACTTATTTTAAGGTATATATTTCAAAAGTATATCATCAATTTTTGATCGCTTCGTGACATACATAAATTATTAAATTAATAAATCATCATTAAATATTACTGACAGAGATAATAATTATTTTTACAGATCTTTTATTCTTACATAAAAAAAAAATATTTGTTTCTATTTAGCTAATTTGTATCATATAATGATTTGACAACTAAACTTTTACCCTTGATAGCCTTACTTTAAAAATAAATGCACTTATAAAAAATTGTTTTTCACATCAGTGGACTTCATATTCCTCACGTGTATACCATGAATAGTACGCTGAAGAGGCATAATAATGAGCCAATCTTGCAAACCGAATATTTCGTCAATTTCTTTAGTGCTACGATACTGTAATTAGAGGAATTCGTAACTTCTTTTTCGAACAATATAATAACTATTTTATTGCTATTTTGATTGTTAGTTGCAGAATTTTTTATTTATAGTAAATAAGAACAGAAATATGTATTCTTTTTAAAAAATTATTCCGATAAATTATTGATTATTCTGAGATTGTTCTTATAACGCAGGTTGTCCACTGATACATATTATAAGCAATTTTTAGTATGTTGCCACTCATGAAAATACGAAACAAACAACAAAAACGATTTTTTACTTTATTAATAACTTATATTTGATTATCAAATAATTATTTTCTTAAACAATTAAAAATACAAATGTAAATTGATTTCTACTATGTGAAAATACTAAACAACAGTATCAAGAGTGTGTTAACGATAAAAAGGGAAAAAATTATCAAAACACCATAAAAAGAAAATACAGAAAAATATATACATTGAAGATTGTTTTAATGAAGAACAAGTAGATATTTCTTCATACAAAAATTCAGATTTTATCCTGATAAAAATACAAATCAGAATTTTAATGTATCCTGATCCAAAATACAATTTAATAATTTTAATTATATAAAGCTCCAAACCTAAACCCGTTTCCCCCAAAAAAAATTTTTAAGATTTGTGTTCTTTTGCTCATTTGCGGTTGACACCCAAGAATTTGATACTTCTAATATCCTAATTTTTTTAAAGAAGGAAGTTACATAAAGATGACAAATTTAATAATTTAATTAATGATATGCTTTCTCTGTACTTTTAAAGGAAAAAAATATTTTATAAAACTATAAGGGATGTTATTAAAAGATTCTATAATTTAATTAATCATTCATGTGACATTACAGAAAGGAAAGACGAATATTTCACATCTTCTGACTCCAAGTGGAAAAGTTTATGCAGAACTTACAGTGACAAAATTGAACGACGAGCATTTCTTCTTAATAACGGGCTCTGGATCTGAGATGCATGATTTAAGGTTTGATATTTCTCTTGATCACATCTCTATGTTTTTCTTTTAGTGTAGTTTTATTCGTAAATGGCCTTCACTTTACTGATATAAAATTATTTTATTTTAAAAGAAAAATTTTCTAATGCAGCTGGCAAACACTTAGACACTTGGTCTTGAATGCCTTAAGGCAAGCGTTGCACCGTTACTCACTTTACATTACCCAGGGGCGCGTGTAACTTGAAGATAAGCCAAGGACGCGGAGTAACAATGTCCTCCGCAACGCTCTACGATCATATTAGACCGAGACCTACGGTTTAAAGTGGATTCCGAACTACTACAAACATCCATGGCACCTCCGGGACTCGAACTCGAAACCTGTGGTACCGAGCATGGTGTGGCATGGCCACTCAGCCATGCAGGCCCCTTATTTTTAAAACGTTGAAACACAGATATTGGAATTTCTAAAATTTTTTCTATTACTGGATATAAAATTTAAAAAATTCTGCATTAGGATTCATAATTTTTTTATTCATGAAAATTTATAGACGTAGGTTTATATGATTTCTTTTAATTTCTATCTAGGTGTGTCTAAAAGTTAAGAAAGGAATATGAAAAATTGCTCTTCAATGCTTAAATCGCAAAATAGGGGCCGTTGGGATTTGGTAACTTTTTGTGGTTCCAAATCGCCAAATGTGGTAACCCGGATTTCTTGTATTGTTTACAATTCACTTTTCTTACAGATGCAACCCGTTACTTAGCGAACTTTGGCGATAAGAATTTTTGACACCAAATTCTAACTGCCCCTATTCAGCTATTTTACCACATTTATTAACGATCAGTCGTTAACATAACAAATTTAAAAAAGGATAGGTTTTTAGAATTAGTGTTGAAATATAATTAATTGATAATTTAATCGTACTTAATTGCTTATGATTATAAAAACTAATTAATAATTATTAATAAGTAAATTTTGAATATGAAAACAATATGCAACATTAAGTTTCATCATGTCCTTATTCTGGATACAGTTCAGGTATGAATACTAACAAATAAAAATTTCTTTTGTAAAAATTTATTTTTATTCTGGACTAGAAATCACTAAGTTAAAATGTAAAAAGAATGTTTATGTTTTTCAAATGTTGAACTAATCCATTCGTATATGCTAATTAATAAATGATTACGTATTTCTGTTACAGGTGGCTGAATGATCACGCTCGTTCATGGAACAGCAATGTAAACTTCCAGAATCTAACAGACGAAATGGCTTGTTTGAGCATTGCCGGTCCCTTTTCCAGAAACGTCTTGTCAAAGCTCACGGAAGACGACGTTGGAGAACGTGCCTTCCCCTTCCTCAGTGCCAAAATCATGAAGATCGCAGGCATCCCTGTGAGAGCTCTTAGGATATCGTATACAGGTAATGAATGCATCATGTAAAAAGGTTAACAGAAAAAAGAATCAAAAGCCTTATGGTTGAAAAATCATCTAATGTATCTATATAATTCTTGCGTTAAAACAGTTTTAAAAAGTGTCCAAAGTTGTGGGTTTATCCTTTATACGTTTTTGATATGTTCCCTTTTTTTTTTTCTTGATTAATAGACAGCAATGGTTCTACCATGGCTTGTGAATTGCTGGTATCGTATATTATAAGTGATAAAGAACTGTAATACCTCATTGTGTTCTTGAAGTGTCCTGCTAAAAAAAGTTATAGATGTACAAAAATATTGTCCCTCTCTTTTCTGTCCAGTGGTAAACGGATTAATGTTATGGAAATCGGATGGAGTTTCATTCTATCTACGAATAATATATTTATTTATATAAGTATTGGAGTTGTGAAAACATTTAAAAACCCTAAATCCGGATAATAAATATGCCTAGTAACAAAATTCTTCATAGCAATAATAGCATAAATGTCACAGCCATACAACAGTCGAATTAAATATTTACTTTTAATAAACAATGACTAATTTCATGCTGTATTTTACTTCAAGAATCAAGTGGATATGTAACCAATTTTGGAGTTATAAGGTTTTGGAATTCTGGTAATCTTTTCTCTGATTTGCTCAAAGTCTCTGAGGGGTTTGGTGCCATAGGTTTCGGGTTTGAATTCCGGCGGTGCCATGGATGTCTGTAGTGACACAGAACCCATTTTAAACAGTAGATCCCGGTCTAATATGACTGTTAGGGCTGACATCCCTAACGCGTAAAAAAGAAAACATCCCCTGCCTCGAAACCTGCTAATAGGCAGACGGCCTTGGCCCACCATGGGGCTATTGCGTCAATGAAAAGAAGAATATCATTTATTCATTTTTTTCCTATTAAAAAATGTGTCTTGCCGGTTGTATTGTTTTGTTAGTATATTTCATTTTTTGATATTTTAGGTGAACTGGGTTGGGAGCTTTATCATCCTTCTGAACACACATTATTGCTCTATGAAGCACTTCTCAGTGCAGGGCAGGAGTTTGGAATTGGGGATTTTGGAACCTACGCCTTGAATACTCTCAGGATTGAAAAAGGATTCCGCATGTGGGGAGCAGAGGTAAAAACCATACTGCTAGTTACATTTCAAATAACTGGGTACGTTGATTAAAAAAAAATAACAAAATTTCATTTGATGGTTTCATATACCATAAAATTCTTTATGGTTCCATATACCATAAAATTCTTTATGGTTCCATATACCATAAAATTCTTTATGGTTCCATATACCATAAATTTCATTAATGGTTCCATAAATTTGTTAATTTTTTTCACTCAGTCATTATTTACAGTTAGAACCTGTTGATACCGCGAGATGAGCTTTCTTATGATACCGTGCGTCGAATTCCTCCGCCTAGAAGTTAACCAGCCCGACACTGATCGACATTTCACTAACTGCAAAGCTTCAGCACTACACACTCTTTCATATGAAGGAAAACGTGAAAGTCACTGGATTCGTAATCAGATCGACTTGTTTCGTTACCTTCAATAAATATTGTGTAAAAACAAACCGCCATTGCCACTCAAATTTCCTTCCCACATCGAACATTTATCCACCACATGTCAGTTGCATGAAGCATTCTATCCCATTTCGCTGCAACTGATGAGAAAGCACGGTTTTTTGATTACTTGGCTTTTCTCACGTGTAAATAAATTCGCTGAAAGTATTGTACATCGCAAACTTAAATATTTGAGTGGAAAAGCCGGTTTACTTTACATTGCAGATAATGAAATAAGCTCGTATATGCATTTTAAGGAAATGATGAAACGGTTCCATTGGGAAATTTTCAATAACATGGAGGATAAGCGCATTTCAGTAGTTTTCCTACTCTCATTAGAGCACGTTTATAAATGTCATGTAATTCTCGGTGGAGCATTGCAGCCTTTTACTTAGAAAAAAACAAATCATTTCATATTACATTTGATGGGACTGTATTACGACAATCATCGCAACTCGTAACACAAAGTCCCATGAAACCTACGAATAAATTTCGCTTTTCAGAGTTTATAATTCATATTTATTCCAAAAAATCTTTTAGATTTTAACAATCTAATAATTTTTCCTTGTCGTTGTTGTTTCATTATAAATAATTCAATTCACAATATTATGATTAAAACTCGTTTCCTTAATAAAATTAAAAAAAAAAAAAAAAAAAGAGTCTAAAATTTAGCATGTAAAGAAACAGATAACAAAACACTTTTTTAATTGAGCCTAATATTGTTTTAGACTTCAAAGACAAATCCATAATTATATTCAAGGAACTTGACCTCCTAAACTTAAAATGTGGCAAAGTGCTCCACAGTCACATAATATATCATCTAAAATATTGATTACTTTGTTATAGATGAATATGGATTCCAATCCTTTGGAAGCTGGCTTGGACTACTTCATACGCATGGACAAAGAAGATTTCATTGGTAAATCTTCTCTGCAACAAATTCTCAAGGAGGGATTGAATCGAAGATTGGCCTATCTCAAAATCCATTCGTCTGATGTTGATGCCGAAGGAAATGAATCTGTATGGTGCTGCGACAAAGTATGAACAAATGAGTTATATAGTTACAATTTTTTTTTTTATTTATATATTCGTATATAAAACAATATAGATCAACAAACACATTGAAAACAAGTAATATATATATAAAAAATTTTAAAGTCAATTCCTACTTTTTTTTCACTATATTGCAGAAAGTCCTTTATAACTAATTTTCATTCATTTTTTTAAAATTTATCTGGCTCCATCTATTGGTAGATATATGCAACTTAAATCTAAAAAAACTAAAATTAATTAATTAAATTTAATTAATGAATTAATATTTGAAAAACTGTATTAACATCAAGTGTCATCCACTACAAGTTCAAAAAAATGCATTTGAACTTGAGTTGATGAATAAAAAAGTATTTTATTAACGATTGAAAATTTGAACGATATATATAGGGATAGTGTGAGCTAATAGAAGGAATTGAAAAAAAAAAAAAAAAAAAAAATAAGCAAACAACGCATCGTGGCAAATTTATTCTAACTCCCGTGTTCAGAAATGGCAAATTAGGGAGTCGTTTTTAACCTACAGACTCAATTCTAAAATACGTTCTATTTTTAATGAATTATTTTAATTTAATAAAAATAAAAAACAACAAAAAAACTATTTAATTCAGTACAAATAAATGAGTAAAATGAGAGATTTTTAAAATTAGTTTATTTACATAGATATTTAACATTTATGATGTCTTAATTTTTTTGAAGATCATTAGGGGATTTATAAATGAGAAAAAATATTTTCTATCTAATGGAATTTCAGAAGTTTTATCAATTTTATTCTAAAGCTAATTTACTATTAAATGATACAGTTTTATTAAAAATGAACTATTCAATGAAATTTTCGTTATGTTCGATTAAGCATAGTTAAAAATATATTAAAAGAGAAAATGATTTTTTTTTATTATAAATTTTAAATCGTACCATACAAAATCTAATTTTTTAACATCGTAAATATTTTGTAAATAAAAATAACAAATTTACAAATTATTTTGTAAATAAAAATAACAAATTTACAAATAATAAATAAAACACATTCTTAAATTCTTCAATTAATAATTTCAAACTACAATTGCTTAAAAAAGAATTCTTAATTTGAGTTTTTACGAATTTTTGGTTATATCTCAAGTATATTGATGAACATGTATTCTATACATCTTGCCATATATCAAATGCTATACCTCGTCCAAAAACGTGAACCAAAATGCATTTTTATCACTGTTGCAAGATTCAAAAAAAAATTTTTTTTTTTTTTTAATATTATAAAATCAGACCACTTTTTTATCGTGGTCAAAAAGATTGCGTTGGTTATATGCTTTTATTTTTGAATCAGTTGATTATAAAATACATATTTTATTTTAAAATATTAATTAAACTATTTTTATGAACGTTTTTTATAATCGAGCTAATGCAAACTGAATTGCTGTTATCTGCATTATCGAATGGACAGATGTGTTTTATACAAAATTCGTTCGTTACGTTACTTTCATGAAATATTTCCTCACGAGAATTCACTTTACACTTGATTTCAGTATAGAAATTTTGTATACTATTTTTTTAAATAAAATATTTCGTTAATTCGGTATTTCATTTAAATATGAAGCTAAAGTTTCAAACTACAATAAAATATATAAACAAATTTTATTATTAAAATAATCCATTTATCAAATGACTTTCAGTTTGTAAGCAAATGTTTTATTTAATAATTATTATTTATATAACTAACTCGCTGGCACTACGTGGACTGATGGTCAATTGGCCAACGCTGGCCTTTGATACCACAAGTTCAGATTCGAATCCTGAAGGTGGCATGGATGTTTATTAGTGGTTCCGAATCCATGTTAAACTGTAGGTCCCAGTATAAAAAGCCTAAAGTGTGTACAAATGATCGTAGGACGACAAACCAAACCCCAGCACTACAGACCATGGCCGTCAGCTAACTGCCAGATTCCGAAGCAGATGTTTTTTTCTTATGGGGTAGGGTTGTCAGCCCTACGCCAAACGCTCTACAGTCATATTAGATCGGGACTTACGGTTTAAAGTAGATTCCGAACCACTACAAACATCCATGACACCGCCAGGACACGAATCCAAAACCTGTGGCACCGAGCATCAGAGCGTTATTATCAGAGTGTTTTTGCATAACGTTTTTTTATCGTTCGATATTTTTCTTCCTAGCGTGCATGCTTATAGGAATAGCTCAGTAGTGCAGTATTACAGATACGCATGCGCAATAGGTATAATATTTCCTATGAGCATACGCGCTAGGAAGAAAAAATATCGAACGATAAAAAAACATTATGCAAAAACTGTCTATTATGTATATAGTATGATCTATTTTGCATGAAGGCTAAACTTTTAAATGAGATATATATATATATATTCTCCGAATATAATTCTTATTGTCAGGTTTGTTTTTAGCTGCATTGTTATAGTACCGCCAATAAAGATATTAGAAAAATCATCAGAAATAAATATTTTTCTAAATTAGAAACAGACTTATAAGACACTTTTTTTCTTCTTCCTATTATGTAATGATTATCTTTCTGCACTTTTTTGGACCGAAAATATATTGGAAAACTATGAATAATGATAATTATCTTCTTGTAGGTTGTGGGATATACAACATCAGGTGCTTTTGGTTACACTGTGAATCATGGCGTTGCCTTTGCATATCTACCTCCATTCTTAACAGTGCCAACTACGAAAGTTCAGGTGGAAATCCTTGGAGAATTGGTTGATGCAGAGGTTTTATCATCACCTCCTGTCGAAATCGAAGCAATCAGGAGAAGAAAAACAAAGCAACAGTGATTAGACAGAAGATATAGGGGAAAAAATTCAGAAAATATGGAATATTAAAAAAAAATTGAAAGGGAAAAAAAATTTTAAGTTTCGATGAAAAATTACGATACACGACTTGTTTCAGGTCTTGTCCAAAAGAAAAGTAAGGGTTATATATATATATATGACCCGTCATTGTTTGGTTTCAAGCAATAACATATAAAGTGTTATTTTAGAAAGCTTTATTTAAAAAAACAATATTGCAAACATACAAATTCCAACCAAAAAACAATTTGCATTGAGTTCTCCCCCCAATGATCATTTCATGCAAAAAATAAAATATCTATTTTAAGTTTCATCAAAAAAAAAAAAAAAAAAAAAAAAGTCACAATAAAAACAAGTAGAAAAAAATTCAGTAATATAGAAATAAAATAGCAATTAAATTAATTACAAGTGAAATATGGAAAAATAAGCAACAAAACAATAAATGAATCAGCTATCAAACTTTTTGATAGCTGATTCATGCCATTCATTGATACCATCCAGCCAAAGTAACATTTCAATATTTTTTCTGCTTTTTCTTCTATACAAAAACATGTTTTAAGAAAAGTTACTGAAGTAAAATATGAAAGAAGTAATGTACATATTTATTTTTAGAATAGATGAAGTAATACACCTACTCTTACGTATGCAAATTGTAGTGCTTAAATCATCTCCTAAGTGGCACTATTCATTGTTTTTTAAGATGAAAAATTCGCTTCTATTCTTCACTAGTGAATAATGGACCAAAACAAGCAACTATTCTTGGATTCTAAGCATGGACACAAATTTATGGGATAAGAAAAATTATTTTTTTTAATTAAGCATATCACATTTAATGGAACATTATCTATTTCTGGAATCAAAGAGATATTAATCTGATAATTTACAAAGCAACTGATTTGTAAAATAGTAGTGTAACAAAAACAGTTTTACCAATAAACACCTTTTATAAGTGACTAAATACAATATTTTGTATAAACGAAGTCAAAACAAATTCACCAAATTATTCCAATATTATTAGACTAAAAAGTCTAAAGAGGGCAGAAATCAAAATATTTCTGATAGATGTGCTACAGGAAAAAATATATGTATAAAAGATGTTCGTATTATATTTTTGTCACTATAGAACCATTTATATATATATTTCCAACAATTAATTGAAAAAGTCGATCTTCATATTGCTTAAAACGATGAAATAAAAAATATAAAGAAAACTAATTATGTAGAATATTTTGTTTTTGAATGTTTTTTATAAATGGTGTTGTATGTACAGAACATTATATTCAAATAATAATGAACTGTTTTTCTTAAAAAGAATTTGTCTTATTCTTATAATAACAGCATATTTAATTTTATATTTATAAAATATATGTTTGATTTTCTAAATTGGCCTCAAAAATTTTTTAAAAATTGCAATAGTAGCAATAGCTCATAAGTTTTGAGCAAATTTTAATACAGCTGGATGACACAAGAAGCACATAATAATTGCAGTTCGAAGACCTGAGAGAGTACATCTGATGGATCAAAATATGAAAAAGAATGTTTTACTTCAATATATATTATTTTAACATATGTAGACTACATATGTTAAAATAATATGTATTGATGTAAAACATATTCTTTAAATCCATTCCAGAAAACTTGAAAAATCAAAATTGGCAGCTTTTATAATAGCAATAATCATAATTGATGGCATTATATAGAGAATGAGTCCATGTACAGAAATATGTTTGTAGTTAATATTTTGCTTTCATCCAAACATCTACTGAGATGAATTCGAAAAATGAGCAAAGAACAACAATCAAATTTTGCTTTAAAATTGGAAAAACAGGTACAGAGACAAGACAATTTTTTTCTCAAAAGGAAAATATTTTTAAAGTGTTAATACTCTTATATAACGAAGTGAAAATACGGTAGAACCTTACCTATATATTTCACCTTTTTTTTATGCATCTCTCCAACTCTTATATAGATTTTAAAAAGTTCTGACAAAAAAACACTACAGTGAAGAAAAGTTATTAGATTTTGTTTATATTTTCAGCTTTAAAAGTATTCTTCATTATGTATCTTTAAATTTTTCATGCACACTTTCCTTAAAATTTTCATTTCAGGTTTTTTTTTTTTTTTTACAATTTCTTTTTATAATTTTTTTTTTTTTTCATTTTATAACATTTTTTTCAATAATAATCATTTAAAAATGTACAAATAATTGCAAACAACTGTTAGCCAAAAATCATTGTTACATAAAACTCCCTAATTATTATTGTTATTTTAAAATTTATGAGTTCAAAAATTTAAAAGTTTATGAGCAAATTTATGAGTTTTCAAATTATGAGTTCATAAATGAAAGTGACCTGTGTTTCTTCGAGCAAGTAAAAATGTCCAATTATTATTTTGTATGACTGAAAAATAAAGTCAGTAAGACTAGTTGAAATGCAAAGTCTCTTTGGCCCACTGCCATGAGTCACAATTATTTGATGCTTGCAGATCGCAATTTGGGGATCTCTTTAAATTATTTACATTTACTAGATACACAAGGAAGGCTCAAATTTTTTGTAAGTACTATATTTAAAACTTTTACATTGACAAGCAGAACTATTCTTGTTTAAAGCATATATACTGAATGAAATACTCATTTATTTTAATAAAATATAGTAGAAAATATTATTTATAGTTATTTGTTATCTAGCTATTGTTTTAACAGCTAAATTAATATCTAATTTTGTACCAAATAAATGGTGGAGAGTTTATTAATATACAGTTTAATAATGAAGTTTATTAATATTTACCAAATTCATATTAATAAACTCCATAAACATGATTCCATTGACAGTACGATTGTTAGTTTAACAATGCTTGCTTTGAAGTATTAAATATTATAAAAGTATCCAAATTTAAATTTAGTTAAATGATGAGTTTTAAAATAAATAAGCATTTTAATGCTAGAGATGTTGTCCAATAACTTTATATTGCCATATTTACATTATACAAAAGTACATGCACTGTCACAAACTTCGGATTTTGTGACTTGCCATATGTTTAAAAAAGCCAGATTACAATTCACTTTATGCCCCCCTAGCATATATAGAATATTGTTATTATATATTCGTCATCAAACACATATATTTTGTAAAAATTAGCTGGAATAATACTTAAAATAGAAAATACAGACTTTTTTTAAACAAAATATAATTATTCTTTATTATCATAATTTTTTTAAATATAAAATGAAATATTATAAAAATTTTGAAGTATGGAGTTCAACAATTTGACAATTTTTTATATTATTGTTAATATACATAAAATAAGAGCAGATTAAACAAATTAATTTCTGACATTTTAAAAATTAATAACAAAATGCATTTTCTGCAACAAGAGAGTATAAAAATAACAACCAAAACTTATTGAAAAATTTTATTATTTTAAAATGAAAAATATTTATTATATTATTTTCCAAAAATATCACAAAATCAGTAATAATATTTCATCAGGAATGCATATTAGAATTTAAAGCAAGAATGCATATTTTCTTTTTAAATAAAGAATATTTTAATACATAAATATTATCCTCCAAAGATTTTCCTCATTAAAAGGAAGACAGTTTTATATTTACATTTTCTACTACTTGCCTTTTTTAAAAGTCATGGCTGAGTAAACTCCATTTCACCGTACAAATTACAGTTTTAAATAAGTATGAAGAGGATAAATTGTTTTATCAATTTAGGAAATGTTAAAATTTTTAACATAATTATAAATAACTTATCAATTCAAAAAGTTGAAATAATTGTAATAAAATACCATAACTTTTAAAGTTCAATTTTGTTTGTATTAAAAAATAATAAGGTAGCCAATAAAATTCTAAATATTTAAAAAATATCAAAATGTATACACATATATGAAATATATGTCAAAAATATTTATGGCAAAAAAAAAGTTTTCTTTTAAAATCTAAATACAATATTTTCTTTTAAAGAAAGGTTTACGTTTTTTTTTTTTTCTCCTGATTATATTTATTCGTTAATATAAAAATATTTGTTTTCTATAAAATTTTAGAGCATAGTAATAATCAATTTCTTGAAATAAAGAAAGCAATTAATTCAATACTATTATAGGAGGATTTTTCACGAATTATAGTGATAAAAAGTGACTAAATAATTTTTATAAAGCATCTTGAGAGTTAGTAATACATGAAATGCTTTATAAAAATAAATTAAATGCTGGTCACAAGTGTAAAATTCACAAAACTTGTTTAAAGTATTTTCCCAGTCTTCGAAGTGCTTTCTTACTCAAAGTGTATAGTGGATCCAATTTTCTAGTATCTGCTTCGGGTTGAAGATAGACAGAAAGACTCTGATCACTGTGGCAAGCAAATAAACTTTGACTGGATGATCTAAACATAAAAATTATGTATAAAAATAACGAACATAAATAAAGATCATTTTAGTCAAATAGTAAATTTCTGTTATAAGCACAATACATGTTGTATAAATTATTGCAAAACATATGAAATTAAGAAATAGTAGCAATTGCTTTTAGGGGGAAAAAATGCTTAATTGCTTATTGGTCTTTCTAATTTATAAACATGCAAATGAGTTCTATGTTAAAAAATTAGATTAATTGCATGTTTTAAGCTTATCAATTGAGTGTAGTAATTACATTATACTATACAATAAAATCACTTTAATTGAAGTTAGAATCAGTTGTTTTTAGAATACATAGATCAAATATGTTTATTTTGTAAATTTAAACCAGGTATTAAAACTTGAATGTTAAAAAGTCTTATCATTGAGATCGCAATATATAATTTTTAAATATTCATATAGAAAATTCAAAGTATTTTTCCTTCAACTTCAAAAAAAAAAAAAAATTATCATATGTTCTGTAAGTAAAAAAATAATAAAGTAAACACCTAATATAATTGCATCTATTCACTGATGTTCTTTGATATACTAAGCAGCAATTCAGTGCCTCATGATCTTATATTTAACATATTCAGTTTTTAATAGCGATTTTGAGATGCCGAAAGAATATAAAATTTTAATGTATTATAAATTTTCAACTTTAAGCTATAGATTAAAAAAAGAGAAATAATTACTGAATATTTGCCATATGAAAATAAAAAGCAACTAAAGGAAAATAAAATTTAAAAATTTCTACTACAAAAGTGTGGCCATTCCTTGTTTATGATTAACTCAGATAAATGTTATTTAATTGCACATCCCAGAATAAGACACGAGTAACATTTTTTGAAAATATTTTGGTGGAAATACAGTTCTCTACCATCATTTAGGGCTTTAATAACTTTCATTACAGACATGACCAGGCGCTGTTAAACTTTTATGAAATTACATATATTTTGCTATGAGAAAAATATCTGGTAAGAAATGTAAAGAAATCTATTAAAAATTTTCAGAAAAATACACCCTAATAATTTTAAAATTTAACCAAATATATATTATAACTAAAAGCCTTAATATATATTATAACTAAAAAGCCTTAATATATATTATAACTAAAAGCCTAACATAATGCTTCAATATATACACATTGATTTGGCAGCATTTTAATAATCACCAATAAATGTGGTTTTAATATAATAAATAAATTAAAATATTAAAAACCTTATACAAATTAAGCTACTGCAATTAAAAGAAAACAAATACAGGATAAGTACAAATCTTGAAGAGAAAATTTTTATTTTGCCAACACGCAAAAGTAATACATCTTTTGAGCAACACAAATATATGTAAAAAACCATTAGTCAAGTCATGTTTTTTTTTTTTTTTTTCACCTATAAAATTATGGGCATTGTTTTGGGGAGTGAGAATTTTCATGTCCTTGACCAGTTTCAATTTTTTTTTACGAGCTTTTTTATACATAATATTTTTTTTTTTAATTTCTTTTACAAGCTAATAATTATATAATTATTTGTAAATTTTAAAGATTGTCTGGTGAAAGCAAGGACAAATTTATTTCACAGTGAAAATGATTTTATATTTTAAGACTGCTGTTATGTGTTCTTTTCTTGCATTAAATTATAAATTTTATGGGTATAATGTATAGTTGAAATAATTATATTATTTCAATTATATAATTATTACTTCCAAAATTCAATTATTCCCAGTGACCTCAAAAAAATTGATTCAATAGATGATTCATATTAAATTATTATCAAGGAAATTCTTCACTTGCATTATCAAAATCCAATAATCAAATAAGAAGTTTTCTTTTTCACACTTCACTGGCAAAAATCATCCATACAATACAACCAAATGGACCCTACAATAAAAGCTACATCCAAGCCAAATATCAGTATCAAAATCAGGAAGAAAACTTCTATAAAGAAGCAAGTCCCAGTTCACTTTTGAACAAGCAAGTGCAAAAAAGGAACATAAACAAGTCAATGACCCCAATCAACTCTACCTCACAAACAAAGTTTAAAGCTTCTCCTTTTCAAATTCCCTCCAATTTCAAGATTATGTTTTTGTCCTCCAGAGCCTCAATATTTCCTGAAGATAGTTCACTATCTTGGAGGATTTACATTTCAAACTCCTTCTTCAGCCGCTTCCTGGCTCTTCCTTTTTCTTTTATCATACAAATGTTTATTATTTGCACTAAATTTAGACTCTTACCTGGTTGCAATGAAGACTAATTCTTAAATATTCTATTTTAAATTCTTTTATTATTATATTTTGATTCTTAGTTTATATTAATCTTTATATTATTTGTTACAAAGCCTCTGAATTTTATATTTATTTCTCCCTCCTTGCCATTTTATCTTAATTCTTTCAAATTAAGTAGAAGTGAATTTTACACTGGTATTTTAAACAATTGTCCAATATGGTAGTACTTCATACAGTGCTTCAGAGATGTTTTCCCATAGAACTCTGTAACTTTAACCTGCAATTTTTATTACAAGCCCAAACCATTATGCAACCACTACTTTTAAATTAATCATGGTTGCTTTTCACTAGTAAAAATAACTTTGCAAAAACTTTTTCCATGTTCTAACAGATGTGTTTTCTTGTTACTATCCTTTTTGTCCATTTTAAATGCTCTTATTCACATTCTCAGATTTAATGTATTTGATTATTTTTACAAACTTTATTTAGTTACTGATTTCTTTGATGTCTCTACTCGTATTTATGATCATTCAATCCCATTTATTTCATTTATTTATTTTACTGTTTATCACTTTTTACACTATCTATCTATCTAGTTATCTAAGTAGGAAAAATATTTAAAATTAAACATTGTTTTTTATGTATATTTCAATTTTGTCATTATGGAAAAACTCATATACTGTATACGATTTCTGTTCCTAATAGTGATCAATAATGAAATAAAATGAAAAATAGGTGGAATGTTACTTTTTTAGACATTAATAAAGCAGGAAAGTTACATGAAATGAAATTGTACTATATTAATATTGATTATATGCATCATATATTATAATTATATGCTTAATTGTTTAGATATACGAATGGATTCATTGCAGTGAAATTGTGCAATAAGTTGAACAGCTATAAAATTTTCTGAATTCTAATTTTACAACCATCATTCATATTTTACTCTACAAAACCTATCTATGTAAACTAAATACAATATGTGGTAAATACAATTATACAATGGACAATCAATAAAGCTACAACAATTGGCTTATAATATTACAATGCTAAGTCATAGTAATGGTTTGCAATTATTAAATATGATGCATACTTAAAATAAAAAAAAATAGAAAATAAATACATTTCAAAAAATGTAAGTTTTAATTTCATAACTGATTAAATATGAAATAAAAATATTAACATCTAATCTTCAACTGAAGTAATTAATACTCACAAAGACACATCAACTTAAATTGAGGATCATCTTGAAAATCTTCTTGGATTTGTCGGATGGTTTTTCTGGAATGCTTTTCAGTTAGAAGTAAAGATGGGAAGTGGGAAATTCTAGTAAAAGAAACATAAAAAATATTTTTAAATGCACAGATAAGTACATAAAGAAACTTAAATATTCACGAGATAGATTTTTATTTTAAAAAAAGAACTAAATTTATTTAATGATTCGAGATTTACCATCAATGTATATACATAGTTAAAAAAGTTTTTTTTTCATTTTTTATTTGGTTATTTTTAGCAAGGTTTTTTTTTTTTTGAATTTGACTGCCTGACAACTGCAACTTTAAACATAATGTTTAATGGAAACAAATGCAATAATAATAACCTGAATTCTAAGTTCATTCCCCCTCCCAATTTCAAAAATAACAATCTTCATGTCTTAAAAATATTTATATCAATTTTTTTTTTTTTAAATTTAAAACACATTTTATGTTTTTGGTAAATAAACAATAAGTTACTTGATAAAACAATCTAAATCATAGAAATCAATTTGCAAACTTCAAAAATATATTATTTAAAGTGTGATAACAATTGATGGAGAATACTTTTAAAAAGAAAAACAGTAAGAAAAATTTCAATTTTATTTAGTGACAAAATAGGAAAATTCGGCATTTATTAATTAAACTTAACAATTTTTTTTTTTGTTCCCAGAGATTATGAAATATGAATAATGAAATTATATCATTTAAAATTAAAACATTCTAAAATTCAGTAGTTCAAAAATTGTCGCCTTTCATTAATTTCAATATTAAATAATTTGAAAATAATTGAGTAACAAAAAGATTAAGAATTTGTTTTATAGTTTTCAAAATAATATTGGTTAAAATAGTAATAAACTTTTTATATGTTTCTTTTTTAATTATCTTTTATGCTCATTATTATATAGTACAAAAATTATTTTTATACCAAATTTTTTTCATTCATATATTCACATTTTTTTAGTTGCCATAATAAAAAAAAAAAATTAAATATTTGTATGTTATTCTTGTTGTTTATCTTTGAACATGGTGTTGAGTTAGAAATAAATGCAAAAAACGTTATTTTTTTAATTAAAGAATTTCACAGGTCAAATGGGATGAAATTTTACAAGGATATTATTTATTATTTAGAAATGATAACGATTTTTAAATTAGCGATTAATATAAAGAAATAAAATATTAATGGTTAAGTGAAAAACATGCCAAAAATTTTGTTCATTTAAATGCTAAATTTGCTCACTAACTTTTCACATCAAAAGAATAAAGATATATTGATCAACATCAAATTCAACGGATCTAAACACATAGAACAAACTTTGAAAACTTTTATATTTGATTGATTCTAGGTTATTTAAAAATATATGAGACTTGTCAATCAATCTTTATTTAAAATTATTAAGAAAACAATTGGATAAATCAAGATAAAGCAGCCTATGACAAGCATGCAACTCAAAAGCAAGTCATAAAAGGAACTTAAATAAAAAAAAATCAAATGACTAATTACTGGTTTCACACATCATATTAGAATTGCATAAAGAAATGTATTACATTAGTGTGCTGATGAAAGAAAGTTATTCTTGTCAAGATTTGTACCTATCATGTGTTTGTTTTCTTTTACTTGCAATTTAAAGTAATTTATATTTTATCTTAAGCTTAATGGTCTTTCAGTATAATTCACTCATGTCCATAAATTAAGGATAATTCAGAATCACACAGAAATTGAACTCTAAAATAAAAATTTCACCTGTAGAATTATCACACACATCTTGAAGTACAATCATCCGAACAATACTTTGTCACTTTGCAAAAGAAAAAAACCCTAATAATAAAGAGTCTGATCCATTGATTGCACTTCAATTGACACTTATGTGTACTTAATTAAATCTCTCATTTCTGTGAAGTGAGGGGTACAAATAATGCCTTCTTACAATCCATCTTAGTGAAACTTTCTATGTATCGTTGATCTGGATATCAACCTTCTAACGGTTGACACAAAAAAAAAAAAGAAGATTCGTATTGGATTGATGTAACAATTCTGTGTCTCCCTGCAAATGGCAATTGTCTGAGCCACTTGCAGTTCTAGATCTTCATCAACTATACCTTCTAGAATCTGGTTACTTTCGTACAAATGTATTCCACATGTCTATGAATTACAGAAGGGCTCACTTTTTGCTACATAGGGTTGACTCAGGCCCACTTCCATTTTGCCCAACAGTTCAGCAATGCAATTCTTCAAATAAATTATGTCAAGCACCCATATCTAAAACATGGCAGTCTCGAAATTTCACTATGCAAGTTCTACTATCAGAAATTGCAATCATATTTAAATCCTTTTTTTTTTGGTCATGTATCCATTGAGATTAAACAGTAGCTCAGCTAATTTGCATATCATATTCTGATACAACATAATATTTTACATATACAGCATATTTTAATGAAAATTTACTTATTTTTAGCCGCGTAATTGGGATTTTCTTTAATCTATGGAAATTAGTACATTAAACTTTCTATTGCCCCAAATGAAGAAATTTCAATTTTATATTATTAATTGTATTTTTCAAAAATTTTCGATTTTTTTCTTCTTTATATTTGTAGATAGTTTCTGAATTAAATTTCTGGAAATAAAATATCTATGCAATATCACTGAATTTGAGTAATGCCTGGTCAAGTCTACTAGTAATTTATAAATTGAATAATAATATTTAGCAAAATATATTACCTTTTAAAATTTTTTGCACATAATTATATTGCAATAGATAAAATGATGGTTCAATGTCATAAGATTTTTCCATTGCCTGTTTTTCTGCATTATATTCTAATTCTCTTAAAATAGTGAAACCACAATTCCACTGAAATAATAAGAAAAAAATATATAGTCAAACAATAAATCATCGGACATTAAGGTATACAAAATAATTTTAACTATAGATTCACTTCAATTTTATTTCCTTAATACTTTAAAATTTCATTAAATACATTTTAAACTGTATCTAATCAATCTCTTATATTTCATTAATATTTTTAACTAGCAACATTCTTTCAGTTAAAAATTATGAGAAACAAATTATTTTTAACTGAAATGCAAAAATTATTTATCGACAACAATGAATGTTTAATACATCACTGGAACTTATGAAGTACTTTTTTAAGCATAAAATAATGAAAAAATAAATATTATATTTAATTCAGAATATTTAAACAATCTTAAATAAATTATATGTAAATTGATACATACAAAAAATACTTTAATAAACATAAAACTTTGGCTTCTATTTTATCTGTAATGTATGACATGTTTGATTTTTTTAAATAATATTTATTTTTATAATTACACTACAATAGAAGTTATACAACAAACTTAAAAGAGGCAACAAAATGTAACAATTAGAAAGTTCAAAAATGGATAGAAAAACACCTTCAGCAATGTTCGCACCTACGCGCGTGGATACCACTATCGGCGAAAAAAAAAAGTGTATGTAAGCGTCTGCGTGCACACAACTCCTAGTGTTAAGTATCATGCATGATGAGCAAGAGTGAAACAGCATAGCTGCGAGTGGCTAGAGCTGTTACGTTAAATATATGTGTCTGTTAAGTTATCAATGTGTGGATTATTGTTAGTATGTGAGTGTGATTCATAAGAGTTAGACAGTTCACTATGTGCTATAGTGCGAGAACAAGCAACAATTAAAAATAATTTCAACTAAACATTTTAACAATCGTTTGGGTATATACATATTTTGTTTTTTCATCAGGTATATAGATGTACTGGATGCTTGTAGTGGTTCAGAACCCACTTTAAACCATAGGTCCAGGTCTAATATGGCTGTAGAGCATTGAGCTGACAACACTACCCCTTAAAAGAAAGCATCTCCTGTCTCGAAATTTGTTAATAGTCTGACAGCCTTAGCCCACCATGGTACTGTTGTGCCCATGAAGAAGGATATTGTAGATGTACACATTTTTAGGATTTTCAACAATCGAACTAATGTAAATCTGTCCATGTGAAAAACAGGACTGAAGTAGGTTATAATTACCTCCAACTGTTACTGATTGCTTAGCGCCTTGTTGATTGTCTGAGCAGAAGTTAAACTATTTGGAAAGCATAAGCGCTTGAAACCGAATGGCATTTCTTCAGCGATAATTGGATTTGTGGAATAAAGGCGTCTTCTCCTATGTCACATCCAATTAGAATCGTTGTTTTAATGATGCAATTGTGCATTTTCTTAAGGTCTGGTGTCATTACAAAGTTTCAGTGGGTCCAGATTTCTTAAAAGGATTATAGCTGATCCAACGTTGTTTGATGGCACACGAGGAATGCTCAAAGAATTTAAAAATACTGCCGGACAAACTGTAAACAGCCAATTCCTCTCAAGTAAATGGACAAACAATATAATAATATTTGCATTTACTTTCTGTGTTCATAATAATTGTCACATATTGTTGCCACACAGCTTACAAATTTAACTTTCACAACAGCAATGCTTATTTACTTTAATAATTAGCTACTGTTTCTTTCTAATATACTTCGAATACATCTTATCTTGACATATAACGTGCCTCATTTACACTTGGACAAAATGGGCGGTAAAATTTTCATGGAAATGGATTGAAAATAAGAAAGAGAGGAAATCTCGTAAATTTTAAAGTAGATTACGACCTTAAGTAGCCATAGCCTACGTACTTGCCAAATTTGGAAGATACAGATTGAAAAATGTATATAGCCCAAACAAACATTTTACACATTTATTTATTAGACTTTAAAATGTTTCCTAGAACTTTTTGAGGGAAATAATGCAAAATATTTAAATACAAAAGAGGTAATATATTTCAGAGTGATTTTGGGACATTTTTTACATACATGCAATACATAAATTTTTTCAAGGAAACGCAGCGAAATATTTAACGCTGATTTAATATTTAGAAATCGTTAGGATAAAGAAATTGAATTTCTTCTGAATATATAGGATGCAAAATCGTTTTTGCAATAACATGACGAGTTGTTTTTTAAATTCTTTCACTACTTTTCTATTTTTAATTTTCCATTGTAGACCAAATTATCGACAATTTTGAGAATGGTGGTGGTAAAAAAAATAAATAATTAACAATAATAATAAGCCTTCTTTTGCATTGCTAAAAATTATTTTGTACACCTCTTTTCTTTTTATTTTCAATAGTAAATAGAATTTGTTGTTATTACTGCAGACATCAAGGATTACAATAAATTGTCGTTTATTTTTCTGCTAAATGCTTTTATGAAGGGCTCTACAACTCATTTTGCTATCAGTCACATGCCTCAGCATAAAGCGATGAACATTAAATTTTTCAGTTTTTTTTTTAAACTGTAATCTTTGCTTATTATTTTGTTCATTGTTGTTACAGTTGCATTTAGAAATTATGAGATTGATTTTCTACATCAGTGGATTCTTTGTTGTTAGCAGAACATCTTAAAAGTTTATAGTAATGGTAATTTTTTAGAATGCATTCTTTTAATGCACAAACTTTGATTGCCGTTTTTCTGTTTTCTCTCTTCGACTAATATATATTATATAACTAGCGCACTATATATACCCGCTAACTTTTTTTTTTTTAAATGCTCTCTCTATTTCTTCATTTCCATAACTCTGCAATATATTGACTGAAATACTTTTAATAACCATTTGCTCTGATTGCCAGAAGCTTAATAACTTTGTAGCCTTCTGGAGATGATGTTTTTCTCAATCTCATTGACTTCCTGGAGCTGGACCCCACAATGTTTTTAATTTCACACACACACACACATATATATCTATCTATATATATATATATATATATAAGACAAAAACACAAGCCAAAAACAAAGTTTGGACAGAGAGACATATCAGAAGCACAATCACTCTGTATAACAAAATTAAAAAACTTCTGAAAAAAATACTAGAATGCTAAGTATTATAATTTTTAAGTTACATTGGAATACCATATATAAAAACACCCATTTTTATATTAGAAATATATTCAAATGATTTAAAAAAATATACGTAAAAGGATTTAAAAACATATACAACTTTATACTAAATACGATTTTTCGATACTATTATTTCTCTTTATGTGAGTTTATATTAAAAATACTAAACAATAATAAAGAGGGAAAAAAAAACATTTATGTTAATTAAAAAAATTAAACAAAAACTCCAAATCTTTTATAATTCATATTTCAAGTCAATAGTCTTCTGTTACATACTTTTTTTTATAGTTATTTCAATTTGTTTTACAGATAAATAAATCAGTAACAAAGTAGAGCATAGATTAACAAACATTTAGTGTATATGCAGAACACATTTAAATTTATTATATAAAATAATCACTAAATTATAAAAATTCAACTATTATTTCTATACTTACATAACTTTGACAAAAATATTACAAATATATCTTTACAAAAATTACAACTAAAAAAATTTTCTTACCAAATAATTGATAACTTTTTCATCAAAAACTTTGTTGAGTAACAAAACAAGAGTACTGCTCTCATATCTCTGTACATATAGAACATGCTTCTGAAGCTCATTGTTTTCTATATTTGAATATTTATCATCAGCACCGGATTTAAATGAAAAATCAAAACTCTGGATTCCTGTTGTTATTTTTTTAGGATTGCTAGGAACGGAAAGATCAATAGTTGCTCTTCTGGACAAGGAATGTCGTTTTGTTGAGTAAAGCCTTTTGGAAGCATCAATGGAAGGGCGACATTTTAAAATTTGAAGTTTCGAAATTTCAATTCTTTTATCAACGGGTGGTTCAGGACGGTTACAGTAGAAATGGCCCTCACAAGGTCTTGTGGTTAGAAGTCCGCATGCACATTGATGATGAGCATAACTAGATATATTTACATCTGAGTTCCATTGCTTCAATGATAAGTCATTCAATCCAGCGGAATTCTGATGATTTGTGCACAATGAACAGCTGAATTCAAAGTCACTGGAGCTCATTAAGTTAGTATGCTGCATTTTCGATTCGGACACGAAGCTAGAAGCCCACAGTTTTGCATGGGAGTTACAGAACACGTTCACAGCTGAAAAAAATTTGAGAAAAATACTTTAATAATTTTATAGATAAAGAAATTTTTTTGAAAGATTACTACTGTCGAATGCCGATAATCTTAGTTAATAGTACCTGTCACTGACTCTGATTATTGGAAACATGAAATAAGTAGGGTTTTTTTTCCCCATTACATAATGAATACATTCAAAAGTAAAAGCTAATTTATAATTTTTTAATGCTTTATCTTGCATTTAATAGCATTGAAGGAAAAAAAATTATTTTAATAATTTTAACTTATTTTTTTTTTCATTTATTTTCTTGCAAATATACCGTTTTATTTCTATAACATAATGACATTTGCGTTAGTGTCACTTTTCTGGCATCGAAAGTTTTCCTAAAACAAATTTCTATATGTTTTAGGTTAGCAAACAAAGAAGTAAAATGAAAATTCCACAAAATTCATTCCAAATCAATCAAGAGTTTTTCAAAAACGGCACTCGCCATCTCTGATTTTAATGAAAATTGTTATATTGATAGTTCTCTTGATGGTGTTTTCAAAAAACGTTTTGTTGAATTATTTTGAAATTCATTGCAGTGTTCAATAGTTAGGAGACTTTTAACTATTTGTCAATATGCGATTGTCCTCCATTTTGAATGTCATGCTACAAGTATAGTTTGAAACAAAATTTATTAGAAATTATCCTAAAATAATTTAAATTTCGTTTTTGCGTTTCGGAATTTAATTTCTTCAAATTCGCCATTTTCAAACTCCCTACACTGGTAGCTGAAAATATGTTCTAATTTCTAATAAATTTTTTTTTTTTTTTTTTTGATGGGCCATACACAAGCATTTTTTTTTAAAAATAAATTAGCATTTTTTTAAATAGATTGAATAATTTTTGTACCATATCATTAAAACCTAAATTATAAAAATTAGTTTAAATAATTTTGAAAATCTTATAAAATCTTCTAAGAGTTTTATTTAGAAGGTGAATTTTTAACTAATCAGAATAATCAACAGCAGGACTTCACAATGAATGGTTTTTAATCAGTGAGAATAGTTATTAAAATTTTTTTTTGGTATTACGATACACTGCCAGTTTATGGAATTTTAGATTAGCACAATATATTTATCTATGTTATTTCACCATATAAGAAAAAAAAAAACTGATTGAATTTTGCATAACTAGAAAAGTTATTGTTTCAGCAAGTGCTAATTGGAAGTACAATACAGAATTTACATCATTGTTACACTATGAATTATCTAAATTATGAATGAAAAATTTTCTCAAAACATCTTTCAAAACAATGAGCTTCTTTTGTTATAGTAAATTTCAGCAAAAGAACATTTTTTTTTTTTCATTATAAAATACATAAAAAAATGCTATTTAACTTTAGTCATTAGCAACGAAGAAAAGCATCAATTATGTTCTGTAAGTAATTTGAATAATGCAGAACTGAACTAAACATGGATATTACTCATTGAAAAGAAACCATTTTCTACTGGTAAAAAAAAAAATCTGTAAGACTCATTAATGTGTGCATAAGTAAAAAGAATGAATCATATCAGTCTTGTGATTTTTTTCATGTAACGTAAAGTATTTCTCAGAATTTATGTCAGAGACAGCCTATGAAGGAAAAGGCCATAAAAAATAAAATAAATTCTTATTGAAGTATCGCCATTATTCAAAGGTGAGGCTTACCACTTTGACAGTTAACATCTTAATCCTCTATATGTAGTATAAAATTCAATGGACAGTTCATAACCTCTTCTAATAAGGCAAGCCTGAAGTTAATTATTAACATTTATATTTTCAGGCATGTCATAAAAAAACAGTGCGGGGGAAAAACTTAGGCAAATTTCTAAAAACTCGTAATTTTGGAATAGCATACGCAATCTCAACATAATTCAGATTTTTGAAAACAGCGTCAAAATTTCTGTAAATATACCAATTTATACTAAAAATCAGAGACAGTGAATATCAAGATTTGATTGAATTGTCATCAAATGACCAAAGAAAGACATTGGCATGGTGGATAAAAATGTTTTGAGTCTATGCAGTAAATAAACAATAATAAAAAAAATTGCATATAGATTCCTTCTAAATAAGAGGAGCTCAATTTATTTAGACCTGGATTACCAAGAATTTACTGATCAAACAATTAATTCTATAATGTTATTACAATTTTCTAGCACAAAACAAAATAACATATAAGCCATTAAGTACTGAGATTTGAAATTTTAAAATAAGCAATGATTAAAATATTCTTAATATATAAAAAATTTTTATAAAATTATTTTCTGATAGAGTGAGAAATTTCATTTAAGGGACCAAAACTTAATTATAAAATAATTAATATATATCAGAAAAACTTCAGTTTTTATCTGTAAAACATATTTGTATAAAGTTTACATATATTAAAACTATGCAGCAACTATTATTTTCATAGTAAAAATGTGATACCTACATATTAACTACATGTCAGGAATTAATTGCATGTATTAATATCAATTAATTGCTCATGATAGCATTTTCCAACAGAAGAATATTCAAAAATTTTTATCTTTCGAACATTTTATGCCTGAAACAAAATTTGGTTGACATTCGGCAATGGCAGCAATGAATCGCTGGCAAGCGGTAAATGCATACCAAAAATTTAAAGGTAGAAAAAAAAATAGGACATAAAAGTCTTTACTTTAATCAGTGCTAGAAGTGTAAGAGCACCTTCAAATTAAAATAGGAGATAAAGATGTTTTTGTTCAAAATATTTTCATGATTTAGTTTAACAATTTTTTCGTCCATTTTCATTTTTTTTTTTTTTTTTTTTTTTTTTTTTTTTTTGCATAATAAAAAAATAAATAAACAAAAAAACCCAACATTAATTTTTCTTTAATGCTATAAAGTATTTAAATGAGGATGAAATAAATTTAATTTTTAAGACTCGATTTATGAATTATGTTTAAAAAAATATTTTTTGAAGTGTGCACTTGCAGAAAACATGTAAAAATGAGCATTAAAAATATTTACATTTTTAAATAAAATAATAAATTAGATATTTACTTTAAAAAATATTTTAAAAATAAGTAGCATTAAAAAAGAAATTTACTGATATGAAACATATATATTATATTCTAAGATTTTGTCTCAGTTTTTACAATTATTTTGTCTTAAAATAATTAAAAATTAATTTTCGCAAACTACAGTGAACATAAAAACATAATGCTTAATCTATAACACTTTTTAATTTACAGAAAGTGCCAAATAGATGCATGCAATTATTTTTATAATCAGAAAAAATTAAACATTTTAAAATTTAACAAACATAAATTAAAACTAGATATTTTGAGTAGTGGTTTTTCATTATTCATACAGTGTAGAAAAATTGTGTTATATGAATGGTTTAGATTTTAAATTGAGGTTTCTTACCTGTAAATGTTGAATTTTGTTTACTTTTCAAGTAATTTCCAATTTTGGAAAAAATTTCAGAATTTTCTTTCTCTGTTATTTTACTTTTCTTGTATTTAAGACCAGAATCATCCATGAATGATGCTATGCTCTGATTTCGACTGGTGAACAAATTTTTTTCAAAGAGCCTGGAATGGCCGACACAACAAGAAACTGTGCATAATTTTTTTTGCTTTGAAATTTTTAATGTAGAATAACGTTTTAATTTCTTTGGAAGAACTGGAAACAAATTTTCATCTCTATTAGAATGGACACTTTCACTGCAGTTTCCAGAATCAACATCTCCTTCTGAACCAGAACTAAGATGTTCTTTTGAAGAAGGGCTGTAAGATTCCACTTGTGATTTTGTGCATGTTTTCACTCTAATGCGGGATCCTACTGAAGTGTGATTATACTTCAGAATGCTAGAGAATACTTTTGGATTAAGATAAACATACTTAAGTTCAACATCCGGAGGAAGATTTCTCAATACATGGATAGCATTACTCACGGGTGTCTAAAAAAGTTAAATTCTAATGTAACTAAACAGCAAGATATATTAATGGGAACAATTACAAATTTTGTTTAAAAATTGCTATAAAGATCACCTTTATACTTATTTATTTATAATACATACAGAGGGATAAAAAATAAACTAATGATGAAGGAAATTAAAATATAATAAGTAAAAAAAAAAAAAAAAAAAAATTCAATTCAATTCATAAAATAATTCAATAGTTCAAGCAATAACATAAATTTTAAGCTTACAAAAACAACCAGCATTCTGAACAAAAATGAAATGACATTCTGAAAAAATTCTTTGTCTAACTATAAACATTTCAAAGATTTAACTAAATTTAACGTATTTCTGAATCTAATGTATGAACAATTCAAGAAACATAAATTAAAATCAGCAAAAAGTATTTAGCCATGAATTTTGTAATAATAATAACTAATAATTGTTTTTCTAATTTTACAAATGTATAGTTATTTATCCTAAATAAAAAATAAAAAGATTTAAAATCATATACTACTGTGAATATTTTAAAATTTAGTAAGAGAAAAATGCACAAAAAGCTTAAATTCATCTTTACATAGACGCAAACAAATTAAAATATTTTGATAATCAATTTATTTCGTATTTTTAATAACAAAAATAATGCTGAATAATTAAACTTTTCTTCAATGTATATTATTTAGTTTATTAAGCAGTAAAAATATTTTCGATTTAAAAATACTATGAAGAATTATAAAAGTAAATAAATAAAATATAAAACTCATTATTTAATTTCAAAAATCTACTAATATGCTTTGAAATGTAAATATTTAAAACAAATATACTTACTGATGCATTTTCATTTGATAGTAAAGATAAATAATTAGTTAATTGTGGCATGAATTGTGTAGAGAGTATCCTGTAAATAAAGTATTTTAAGTCTCATAAGAAAATACAAAAAATAATACAATAAAGTTAAATGAAAATAATACAGATAAATAAAAATTAAAATATGACACTGGGATTTTCTTTCAAAAAAGTAAATACTTAATAAAAACTTTAACAAATATCATTCATTTTTAATCTTTTAATAAAATCAGCACATAAACCACAGATAATTTTAATTTCCTTAATTTAACTTTTTTTAATATTTCAAAATTTTGAAAAATATGTAATATTTAGAGAGTAGTGTAATATCTTGATAAATTACTTGAGTCAGAAGTGCAATTATAAATCTTTTTTTATGTTGAAAATGACTAAAAAAATTGATACTGCAAAATTATTAAAAATTAAAATATAGAATTAAAAATTAAAATTCATAAAAAAAATTAACAAATTGATCATTTTAATTCTTTTTCACCTAAAATTTCTTTTAAATTACAAGCATCTTATCAAAGAAACTTTCTTTTAAGATCAAACAAATATAAAACTAGTACCTTAATTTTAATACAAGGAAGAAATACTAAATAAATTTAATCAAAAGATCTCTAATGAATATGAGTATAGCACTGAGGAGTTTACAATAAAGCAAATCTAGAGTACTTGCAAATGTATTATAATAAAGAAGTATTTTCACAAAGATCATCGACCAACACGGGATGTAGTGTCAAGCTTAATGGTAATGATGATTAGTTTAGTTTTAAAAAGAATATAACTAACCTGCTGTTATAAAAAACAGCTCCTGCTGTAACAGAAGAGCTCAACTGGCATACATGCAATAAACGATTTGCAGTTGAAACAACACGAGAACTCTGCAATTAAAAATTTTAGCAATATATATTAATTCATTTACATATTCTTTTTTTTATTTTAATTCAACAGAATAATTCCATATAAAAAATATTGGTAGTTATAAAATTTTAAAAAGCAATGATAGTTATTAATGCAATATTATGCAATTATTGCAATCTCTACTATAGTTATTCAGGAAGTTAAAATTTCAAAAATATACATACATTTAGTTTTAAGGATTTAAATTCCTCACAATAAATATACATGTGTCCAAGAAATACTGAACAAACTACAAAATTAAGTCAAAAAAATTCATATTTATTGTAATAAAACGTCTTTACTAATTTACAATATAACTATAAAAATTTATAAATTTCGGTGCAAATTCTCTGTGGGTTTTTGTGAAACTTCTAAGCAATAATTGATTTCATACCTAGTATTGGCAAGCATCTGAAGAGATATAAAATTCTTTGTGGATGCTCTCTACTACGATTCTACACACTACTACTCTACACTCTACTACTCTCTACTACGATTTTTCATGAGAATTTATGTGAAAGATTGCTTGCATCAATGCTATTCAGATGCTTGCTAATACCTAATGTCATCAGATGCTTATAGATTTAGATCTTTGCTTATATATATCAGATATTACTTGGAAGTTAACTAAAAGGAAGTTAGTTTGCCACTAGTTAGTGTGTCGTGTTGGAAAAGATCCAACATGACAAACTAATTTATACAATATTGTAAGTTATTAAAGACATTTTGTATCTATTTTCCTTAACATAAATAATCGTCCTTCTGGAATATCCAGCATCAGCAAGATTTTAAAACTGAATTTCATTCTTAAATAAATTAAAATTTCTAAAATAATTTTAAATGTTACAATACCAATTTTACATAATTGTAACTAAAAACGGAATTAATTCAGACAATTAAATATCTAAAATAAAAAAAAATTCAGAAAAACATGAAACTTTTTTTTATTCTTAAGAAAGGGGAAAAACAATATATATATATATAAGTATATATATATATAATCAATGCGCATATTTTTCAAAAATTTTATTTTATTGCAATACATGACAAAAACGATTATGAATAAACTTTAAATTTCAATAAATGTTAGAGATAAAAAAATTATGAACTTTAAGCTAATGATGAAAAAAATAAATTTTGTAAAATTATACAATGCTATAATGGAATAATTTATATTAATCTTACTATTACTATCTTACTAATTAATTTTAATAAGATATATATAAATTTTTATATCGATTTATTTTTCCTCTAAGAAAAAAAGAATTATGTTTTCAATAAATAAAATTGACTTTTTTAAATATGAAACAAGAACATAATTAAAGAGGGTTGTTTTCTTTGTTGTGTCATAAATTTTGAAAATTAAATAAAATTTCAAATGATTCTTTCTCAACATGAGCTTACCTTTTTATAAGATTTTAAAGGCAAGGCATTTAAAGAAAGCTGAAGAATATTTCCGAAACACTGAGAGAGAGTAATATAACGTGACCATGCCAACTCCATTCTACTTAGAAATTCATCTCTATTATTCTTACAGGCCTGAAAATTAATCAATTAAATTTTTATCAAACAGTAACTTTTATTTGAAATTTCATTCAATATAATATACTGTCATGATTTGCCATATATTAGAAGATATCTTTAAAATATAAAATTAAAATAATCTTAAAATATTGTGCACTGTCAACAATGTACTTATTATAATAAATAAATTCAACATGCAAAATGGCAATAACAATTTGTTCCATTGGAAGAAAGCTGAAATGATATCCATAGAATTTCAATAAAAATGTTTAATGGCAAATGATTGATTTTATCTCCAATTAATAAAAAATCCCTGATTGATAGCTGTTTTAGACTAAATGCAATAAAGTCATTCCAAAATTTATTTTATTTTATTTTAAAATAAAAAACTGCACTGGAAACTGAGATCGAATCTTTCACATAATTTACCCTTATTGGCAATGCTTGTCTGCTGGTTAGACAGGACATTTAACTATATAAAATAATTTAAATTTTACAAACCCAATTTTTTTTTCAAAATTATTAAGAAGTATGCACAATTACTTGAATTTAATAATGTAAAATAAATTACAAATAATAAAAGTCTGAATCAAACTAATGACAGATCATTCATGATTTTAAATATATATATATATATTTAAGTTTAAGACACATTAACTGCAAAGATTATTCACTGTTTCAAACAACATTTGAAATAATATACATAGTGTGTCTAGAAGAAGAAATATATAGAGATTAAGAAAAAGTTAAAAACAATAACACAGAAAAATGAATTAAAGATAAATGGAATAGCTTAAGTGAAAAGAAAGAAAAAAAAAATCTGAAGGGAAAAAAATTATACATTTATGGAACAATGAAATAAATATTTAAGAGAACTGTGTTGTAAATAACAAATAAAAACATAATAATAAAATTAAATAGCAATGGGAAAATAACTTCATTATTCATTTTAATAGAATTAGAGTATAATATACTTCTAGATAAAATGCAAGAAAACAAAAGATTGTTATATGAAACTCATTTTATATAGATTAGTTTTCTAAAATAGTGATATATATATATATATATATATATATATATTCATTCTGTGATTTAATGTTTATAGTAATTTTTTTAATATGTTTATGTAAAATAATCCCATTACTATATTTATAAGAATTTTTGACATTGAAAAGAAATAAACTTCAGTAGTATTGCAAATTATATATAAAAATTCAACCAAATTTTGGGCAAAAAATAATATAATAAAAATGCTTCTAAAATTCAATTGCTATTTATATAAAAAATTTGTAATCTTCATAACCAAGAAAACTGAAATTTCTTTTTACTTTTTTCATTGACAAAAAAAAAAAAAAAAAAAAATTTATTATTTATATTATTATTATTGTTATTATAATATTATTATTATCCAGAATTTTCCTATAATTTCTTTGTCTAAATTCATAACTTTATTCCTTTTAATTGGCAATATCATGCAAATTATCAGGAATGGTTTTAATCAACTTATTGACATTTCTTTTTGCATCAATAAAATAATTTGATGTTCTATCTTTGCTGCAACTCCATTATTCAATTTTTTTATAGGTACATCTTGTATATTTGCATGATTATTTAATACACCTTCATCAATTTTAAATATTTTCTTTTAAAAATCAAATACAATTTTTTGTTTTGTAGGAAATTTTCTTTTTCCTGCCATTATTCTGTAATAAATTGAGAAAGAGATAAAAGTAATCTCCACAAAAATTTCAAAGCAGCCTTTTTAGCTCCATAAATATTTTTAAAAAATAAATGAACTTCAACATAGAATTTAGAATTATTTCTCATGATATAATACAAGGATCATGGTTCACAAAATAATAAAATTACTAATAGTACAATGTATTCTAATAATTAAATACACTAAAAACATAAGTTTTTGCAATATACAGGATATAAAGAATTATAAAAAGAATAGAAATAAATTGCCTGTAGTATCAAATGTGAAATGTCTTTAAATGTTATTGGAAATGACATTTAACTAATAATAATTACAAAACAGTTATATAAAAGTAATTTAATAATATTAACTAAAATAGAATTAATGAAACTTATTAAAGTAAAGTAACTTTACTTTGATGATGAGAAATATTATGAGAATACTGAAATTATTACAACATAACAATAAAAAATTCACAAAATTTGTAACAATAAAAAATTTCACAAAAAAAAAAAAAAAAAAAAAAAAAAAAAATCATTTCCTGCAATAAACTGAAGTAAGAAATGACCATATGTGAATGTCATAAAAAATTACCTTGGAGCCAGACAGGATTTCAGAAAAAATAATTCCACAAAGTAAGAAACCAAATTGAATTAATTATCACTATTTTGCACTAAAAGATGCTTACATGCTGATTTGATGACATGCTTACACTGTACAATTCTCATAATTTTAGTATAATTCTCTTACAGTATAATACAATAAGTTTGAATTCACCCACAAATATTGCTTATAGGCATGGGGGTGGTATTCAAAAGCCTACCAGCCTACCCCTGAATGCATGACCACTGCTGCTATTTTTTTCTGACATACAACACAGAATTTTATTTTGTCCCACATATTTTCTGATGAAGTCCAAGTTTATATATTTTTAAATAATGCCAAGGACCCATAACCAAGTTAACATCAGGTTGACACATGATAATAAAGTTGAGGGGTAGAAAAATACATACCTTATAAACATTATTAATACTGCCATGATAAAAACAAAATATTCCACATAGAAATGACAACTGATCCTTTAACACATTAGTGCTAATATCTGAATTTGCTCCCAGGACCTAAATAGAACAAATTATTTAAGCATTATGCCATTGTTGGAGATAATTGAATACATAAAGAACAATAATAAACTTTTATAAAATAATTTACATGTGAATTTCTGAGAAAGCTTGCATGAAAAGTATAATTTAAAAATTGTCTTGTTTCAACAAATTTTATAAACATAAAAATATTAAAGCTTCATACAATGTAATGAAAATTTAATAGTTTTAGCCATTTATTTATTTGTAAAAATATAAACTTAATTATCTTTACATATAAGTTTTTATATTACGATAATTCCTTTCAATTTTAAGTACTAATAATATGTATTTTCTGTTTTGACTTTTCATAATTTATCTAATATTCAAAACTCAACTTTGAATTAGTTGATCGCTCAGAATCAGTTTTCACTCATTTTCTATACCTGTCAACCTGATTTATTCCCTATGGATAACTATGAGTTTTAAAGAACTAATATATATATTTATAACTATGATTTTGGCACCTGACTGATGGCCATATTCAATGAGTGTACCATTAAATTCATAGAAGACAAATTTGTAAATTGAAATACAGGTATGGAAAAAAAATAAGTCAATTTCACTAAAATGTTAAAATAAAAAAAATGATGATAGCTAAGATTTAAACAGTGTGTAAGAAAAGATCATTTTCAGAAGAAAGGGTGATATTAGATGTCACTATACATCAATGTTTTATTGTTGAAAACTTGAGACAATGCAGCAAGAAAAAAAATTTCTATCTGAAAACATTAAGACTTTTTTTTTAATGTAAAGTGTGACATTATTTGAAATAGATTTTCCTGTATTATTTTATGCTTCAATTTTTAAATTAAATTTTAGTATATTTCTTGTGTTGAATTTTAGTAATAGATTAGTGGGTTTGACTAATCCATGTTAATGATAATTCTTATTAACTAATTGAATTATTCAAAGTATTTAATTCTAATTAATTAGACTTGAATGTTTCATTATTCGTTTTAGAAATAATGAAATATTATTTAAACAAATGAAAATATTCATATTCATATTATAAATTGTACTTACCAACAAATAATTACCAGACCACAGGAAAGCAAATTTGCCTTGATCTAGAACAATAATTGAAGGAGTGGAAAAAGCTGATCTTAAAAATTTGGCAACACCAACAAGTTGGCAGCACAAAAAATAACGCTGGCTCTCAGATGTCTGAAAGAAAATAATTGAATGATAAATCTCACAATGAAAAATAATGAAAAAATCCAGAGAAAAATCTGAAGAAATATTTAAAAGAATTTTTAATTTTATTATACTGTCAAATGTAATTAGAAATGTTTTCTAAAATATAAGTAGCAAATGAACAGTAGTTAAAAAAAAAAAAAAAGGTAAATTTAAGATTTTTATTAAATAAAATAGAGTCAAAAATGGCACTTTCAGTTTGATTGTTTGAAAAATGAATAATATTGATTTGATCTTTTGTGATAGAAACCAAAGAAAAAATGATTATCATAACTGAACCTGACTGCTTAAGTTTCAATTGTTACATTGTAGAGCCAATATTGCCTCAGCATTTGCTGCCAAATGAGCATTATTTTTACATTTATAACAAATTTGCTATTATTTATAAACATACTTTTCCCTCTTATTTCATTAAAAAGAAATCTTAAATAATGCAACACTAAATTAACATGGCTAAATTTTGATAATAAAAATTTAGACTAATAATGAGAATTAAGAACCAGAAAACATATCATTCTTTCAAAAGCAAAATATCCTAATGAATATGTAGAAATAGACATAACATATCTCTTTATTTTTACAGAACATGACAGAAATGTATATAAAATTGGCAAATTCTACACACATTCTACATTGAAATTAGTTTGAGAGTAACAAATTACCTTTTCTTATAGCTTTGAGAATTATTCATTGTTAATGACAAGAGTTACTATCAATATTTCTTTCAACAACCGTAATACACCACTTCACCAAAGAAAGTTATCAAGCATTTGGGTTCAGTTACAATAAGTAATTATAGAAATAACATCTATTCATTTGTCAAACAATACTTTTCGTGTCTACAAAAGATGTTTTTATTCAGTTTAAGCAGTTAAATATAATATTTATATCAGAAAAGTAGCAGAAATATAATTTTAAAAAATATTTCTTTCCTGGTAGTTAAAACTATATAAAAACACCTTTTGTTTGTTTGATATAAATACTGGACAGGATTTGGAAACAATGATAAGAATGTTTGCTTTATCTTATCCAATTTTATTTTTAGATGTTATATAGGTAAAAATTAGTGTTTTCCTTTTAAAAAAATATTTAGGTATTTTATTGATTTTTGTCTACATTTCCTATTATATAGGGGAAAAAAAAATCAATATAAACAGTTTGTGGAATTTTTTAAACTAAAAACTGGGTTTTTAGAAACAATTTATGTCACACAAAACTTTGAAATTAAAATCTTTTTTTTTTTTCCTTTTTTAATTCTCGGTGTGATCGTTGTTTTCTTATTATTATCCCCCCCCTCCCTTCCAAATAAAAAAATATAAATATATATTTTCTTGGAATAGTGGGTATTTAATCAATACTTAAAAATATACAAACATTTATTTATTTCTATTGAGCTCATTATAGAATTATTTTCATCCATATACTTAAATAAATAAACTAGTTTTCTTATTGAAAATTGGCATTGCATTTTGTTTATCATGAATATATATTTTTAAAAACACATCTTTCATTAATCAAGATTTTTTTTTTTCAGTAGATTTAATTTTGAAAAAAAAAAAAAAAAAAGTCAAATGTAATTGTTTTTATATTCTTTTATTTCTACTAACAAAATATAAAATAATTTTTACATTCATGATGAAGATTATTTTGATATTTTAAAATACAGAAATTTCAATTACTAACAAATTTTTGATTGAAAAATTAAGTTACATAATAATGGCATGTGAGTAATAAATTAACTTCAGTATTAATATAATATTAATTGTATTGTATTAATAGATTATTTATTTCTTGGGATTTTTATCTTTGTTGGCATTCACTAATGGCATGGGGTTATTCTGCAGGTATCAAAAAGTTTCATTCATATATATATGGAATTATTTTTTATATGTAATATTTGTGTAATTTTTTTTTTTTTTTCTTTAAAGGTAGACAAAATTTTTTTTTTTTTTTTTCAAATACTCTTGTTTTGTTATGTTTTTAATAAATTATAGTTAATACAAGATCATGAGTTATACAAAAAAAAAAAAAAAAAAAAAAAATTATTAAACAAAAATAATAAAGTTTCAAAACCAAACATAATAATCAGAAAAATGCTAGAAAGTTACACAGTCATAAACAACCAATATAGTTATTGCAATATTAGGCAATGACAAAGTAGGTACTATAGACAAAATACTTAAGCTAAAACATGAGTCAAACTTCCAGTGTGCTGACAGCTGCTACATGTTAAATAACAATAAAAAGACCAAAGCCTTTAGCACACAAATAAAGTTTATATCCAGAAAAAAAACTAGAGAATCTCCTTTCCTATATAAAATTTTATTTAATTAGTGGCATTATAGTTCTTAATTAACTGCTTGTTTCTCAATGTAATAAGACAGACATTTTTAAAAGCTATTGTCCAAAGTGCAAAATAATCATTTTTAATATATTGGAATCAATTTAGTTTTCATGAAACTAAAAACATCTTCAAAATTTATCATAATTTCATGCCAATGAAATTTTGATTTCTTAGTATTTCTAATGGGTTATAGAATTTGTATATATGTTTTCAAGATGTAGCATCTGTAAGTACACTAAATGTTTAAACTTATAGTTGTTTTACGCAATTTGTTCAAGATAGTATTTTTATATGCTTATATTTATAAAAACCAAAAAATAAAAACATCGCAGCAATTAATACTTATGCTATTTAATATTTAATACCTGCACTGGGAAAAAATACACAATAGCATCTTTAGGGTCATCTTCATCTTCCTTACAATACACAGTATCGTACACAAAAAATAAATTCATTGTTATTAAGAATGAAGCTGTCACTTGAATATTCGTGAGAAACAGTGAAGAATTTCAAATGTAAATTCAATTTATAATTAAATTGTCATATTTTTTACCAATAATAGATTATAAATTCAAAAGATAAAATTTTGTTGTTGTGCTGATAAGTGAATGTTAAAATTTCATCTTTCATTATTGGGTTCAAATAATTAAACTTCAATTAATTTAATTGAAAAATATTCAATGCAATCTGTCTGTAATAATTCACTCTGTCTTAGCTTTTTCATAAAAGCAGCTGAACTCGAATTTCAAATATTAAAAATCACATATCTCCATGGAAATAAACAAATAAAACCATGTGATAAAATGTGACATGTTACGTAATTTTACTTACATTATTAAGTATGAATTACGGTTGAAGTAAATTTTAAATCGATTATAAATTTTTCATCTTTTTTCATTCTAGAATTTTTATTTCTAAAATCTTTTTAATTATTTTCTACCATATTTTGAATAAAATACAATAAAATAACTTCTATAAAAATTATTTTTGTATTATAATTCATTCTGATTTGACAATTGTATAACAAGCTTCAATTAATGAAACAATAGTAGGAAGTACCGTTGATTTATAGACAGCCAATTGGCATAAATCATGTACGTCTATAGATAGGACCTTCCAAATGAAGGTAGGGAAAATGGGAGAAATCTTAGAGGGAAATCTTGACAATAGATCTCAGAATAAAAGTAAGAATGTCAAAAAGCGAATCTCAAAAAGTCTAATTGTAAACATTTCATCTTATTAAAAATTATGTTTTAATTCATGATAGTAATAGAATACTATAATATCCAAAACACGTAATTTTTTTAAATTAATAATAAGTAAATAAAAAAGTCTGCACTATATCACACTTCTATTTATATGATTGATATTTTAACAAGGAATTACGATTAGGGCTGAGATGGGTGCATTCTTGATTCAGTATATATAAAAAAAAAAAAAAAATTCTGCAGGTTAAAACTGAAATATGAAAATTTTAGCTGTCATAGTATTTATTTTAAGTTGAAAAGACAACACACTACAAATGTAATACATAATAAATAGAAAACACAGTACATATCTAAGTATATTAAAGCAAGTTCTCTCAAAGGTGATGTACCCTCTATACTACCTGGACTGCTTCACTCGGCTACTCACTCTTTTTCTCCTCCTTGTATTTCTCTATTCTAAAGTCTTAACTTCGAAACTGTACTTAAAAGAATGGCTAATCAATCTTAAATTCTTCCCAGTCCCTATTCCCCTATTCCTGATTTTCCCCTTAACATGGGATATCTTTTATAATTTTCGTGGGAATGCATGGGGGGATCCTTACAACTCCCTTCGGGGATATAAGTTCATCAGTCACAGGGGTACCGATGCTACAAAAAAGAAGAAAAAAAAACCCTGGAAGGCAGTAATTGCTTCAGGACAACACAAAAAATTTGGTAAGGTCTTCCCCAATAACAATACAAATCAACTATATGTATATAAACATTCACATTACAACTGATAAAATAATATAAAACAAAATGTTTACATAAAATTAATGTTTAATTATGAGAATATTGAAAATTAAAAAAATATCTTAATATTATTTATATTTTAACATTATGCAAATTTATAAGATTACATTATTACATAAGATTAAAAATTGCAACAATTAATTCAACAACAATAAAATTTTGGTTTAAAATAGAATACTGGTGTGTTCGTTTTTCTTGGACGAGAAATTAAAATTAATCACAGATGGAGCAGAGATATTTTAAAACAGCACATTAAAATTAAAGTTTAACATTAAATTAACATAAAATGGAGGAGTATACATTTATAAGAAGAAAATTGAGGTCTCAGTGCACCCAGGTAGCTATAAAAATAGAATATAAAAATGTTATATACTACTAATATGACACCTGTAATGAAGATCTTTTTTAAAGTTATTCCAAAATTCAGATTCATTCTAACTTCAAAACAATGAGGAACATCCTTTTCGCACAGTAATTAGATTTTTTATACATGAAAATATAGACATCTGTACTTCAATGCGAGAATATAAAAGGAAAGTAGCAAGAAATTTAAAATTATCAAATTTCAAACTTTTCAAATAAAAAAAAAAAAAAAGAAGAGTTGGCTACGATGGCATGATGGTTTTTGACAACAATCGACTACTAAATAATCAAACACTTTTTAGAATTAACAGCAATCAACTTATGCTACATTTTTTAGAATGGAATAATTTAGATATTAATCAATCAACAAGTAAATAATTTAAAAACAAATGGACAATCATTAGGAGATACAGAAAAATAAACCTAATTCATATCGGTATAGTTTAAAGAAATTTCAATTAATAATTAAAATAAAAATACACACAACAGAATATTAATATTTTTTTTTAATTTAATACAATAATTAATGTATAAAAAATAACATAAAATGCATAACAATGTATGACAAAAATCCAATAATACCGTACGAAAATTTGTGGTAAGAAAATCGACCATAGCAAAAATTATTTCCCTTTACAGGGAAATTTTTGTTCTCTAAAAATCACCAGATTCATCAACCGGGGATCCAGGATTGGGTGGAATCCTGTCGATAATCTCGGACATTCCTTCCAGGGAAAGAAAAATAAAAATCTGAAGAAATTTGGGTCGTTCTCATTGTCGTAAATGCAAGTGAGAATTTGTTTTTTAAAAGTTTAATATTGTTGGAAACTCCAACTGTGAACTTCTTGTAATCTGTTTAGAATCAATCCTTCAAAATGGTTATTATTACTGTAAAAGAATTGAAAAGACTCATTCATCCGCATCATATATTAAATGTTATATTAGCTATTACATATTTGTTTACAAAACTCGTTAATCCATTTTGCACAATATTATTTCCCAAATCAGGATGTGAGCTAGAATTTGTAAGTATATTTTTAAAATTGGTTCTTCAAATGTTGATATATATACATTTTATAAGCTGTATTCTTATATTTTCCTATTAATTTTTTTAAAAATATTTATTTAAAGCCCTGTTTTCACAACTTCCTTTTGTTATATTGAATTGCTGTTATTTCGGAATACAATGATAAATTAGAAGTCTAAATTTCATTAATTAGAATCAACTAAATATTTATATTAAAATAATTTCAAAATAGTAAAATTTGATAAGATAATTTATTTTATGTTGAAAATTAATAGTTATATTATAAATAAATTAATAGTTATAATATAATAAACACATTAATTATAATTATTTTTGCATTCTATTTTTAAAAAAAAATTATATTATCTTCTCTGTATGAATAATTACACCTAGTCAGTAGCCATGCCAGAAATTTTACGAAGAATGTTCATTTTTTTCTTAAAGCTCTCTTTGTAAAAGTTTGCTCTAGCTCATCAAGAATTTAAATATTTTACTGTAAATTGCATCAGTGTTATTACTAACTGTATTATGATTACCTGAATACTGATCTTCTTTTTTGAGAAAATAATCACTAAATATCTTTTGTTATATTATTCAAAAGCCAGAGGATAAATAGTTGTCCAATGATAAATCCTCAACATTTTAATTTTTGACTGTACTTTTATAGAAAAATCATGCATAGTTATCATACTGAAACAGAAGGATATCTCATATCAATGAGATGAGTATCAAATAATAAGGGATTTTTAATATTATTATAATTATGCATGTTCATCTTTGTCTTTAAGCATAATTTGAGAGTTCTATTTAGTTTTAAATAGTTGCATATCAGCCAGCAATGACATGAAATAAAACTGCATGCATCAAATGATTTTTGGTGATATTTTTTAAAATTTAGCATTGTTTAAATCATGAATGCTGTAATAATCAAGTACCACTTTTTTTCTTTAATGAAATGTATAATTACCAGAAAACTAAAAATTTCACTAATATTTGAATTTATAATTTCTAAATTTTGATAGTTAAATTGAACCATTTTAAACTTCATATTCTAAGCACTCATAATAATTGTAAAATATGTCCTATCGTGTTTATAACCATTGTTTATTTTTCTTATTTATGCATTTTTTCTTATATTAGTTATGCCATATTATTTATCTATCTTAATTATTTTTTTCGTATTTAACTGGTAGGGGCTTTTATCCATGCCTCATCCTATATATTGCCTTGTATATAGGGATACAAGGCAATATATAGGGATGAGGTGTGGAATATGAATAAGTTATATTTATTATAATACATTTTAAGTTTTATGAAATTAAAGAGATGTTTTTTTTTTTTTTTTTTTTAATGTTAGCTAAATACTGATGCTAAGAAATATGTTTGTAAATTTTTTATTTTAATTATTATTTTTGTTAATGTAGGATATTTATCAAATTATCCTCCAAACACTTATTTAGCTGAAATTGTTTTAAGTTCTTTAAATAAAATTATTTTCCTTTCCTTTTTTTTTTTTTTTTTTTTTCTAGAAAGAAACAGAGATTTTAATATTTCTGGTAGTTATTGTGCTATTGCGAACTAAGAAAAGAGGTAAAATATTTTGATTTTTACAATAGATTGTAAATTATTTATAAACTTAAAATTTTGCTTAGTTAATTTATTAAAGTTTCTAATTATTAACGGTACTGGTATTTCAAAATGCCCTTCATACTGCTCTTGTTAAAAATTGTATAATTTATTTTGTAATAATAAAGATTTTTAATGGCAATTAAATTTTGAATATGCTATTTTTGCTTTACTATTTGCTATTAAAGGTTGCTTTTTCATTAAATATGAAAATTGTTAATAAGATTCTCTTAAATAAAAACTGCATGAACAGCATAAACACATTGTTAAATGTAATTTTTAAAGAATTTTTAAGTAATGAGTTATTATAATTATTTATGAGGTTATATAAGAATTTTTAAGTGTAAATTAAAAGTAATAGTACTTACGTATTAACGGTACCTTGGCGAAAGACTTGGCGGTTTTTAAGTGTAGCCAATCTAACAGCTACTTAGGTTACCAAACCAATAGAATAGATTGGTGCCACTTAAAACCGCCAAATCTGTAGCTGCGGTTGGCGCGTGTGCTCTTTATTGGTGCAACTGTCGCCAAGGTACCGTTGATACATAAGTACCAAAATAATTTTTAATACCAATCATAACCTAATAATTCATATCTTTAATACCACAGCCTTCAGGTTCGAATCCTGGTGGTGGCATGGATGTTTGTTAGTGGTTCAGAATCCACGTTAAACTGTAGATCCCTGTTTAATTAGCCTTAAATGTGCACAAAATGAAAAACACAATCACAAACCAAACCAATTCTATGTTTCTTAACTAACGATATATGCTCCAAAACAATATTTTGATTTGCATTGCTGAACGAGTCTAAGCATGGTTCAAAAAGTATGAATATGCATTAAAAACATTTCAAGTGTCCTCAAACTGAATATAATTGAATCTTTGTACAATATTTGAAAAGGTGAAGTATATACTAGATATCTTCTAATTTTACTTATCTGAATAAAATATTGCTCAGCATTAGAAATGACTCTATATTTCTGGGTAACTTTATTGAATATTTGAATTTTATTCCATTTTTGGATATAAATTGCTATTTAGGCCAGAGTGGGGCCCTTCCTGCAACTAATAGTGATTTTATCTTATGTAGGTCTTTATATTTATTCTATAACATTATTTTATGTATTAATTTAATATCATTTTCACTCAATTAAATATGTCAATATTCAGAGAACATCCTTAGATATAGATTAACAAAAAGAGATCAAAAGAAATTTGTTATATCAATTAAATTTACTGATAATACTCTTACTTATCTGATATTGGAAATTTTAATTTAAAGACACTATGTTATTAAGGATACTATACCTATGAATAGACTGTCTCATTTCAATCAACAAATAAGTACTGCCATTTTGGGGAGAAAAAGTGAGCTTTTAAGTGACCTCATTTGATAATCTTTTTTAATTTTAGTTCTATTTACATTCAGTAAGCATATATTTATATTTATATATATATATTTTTACACAGGTGCTGTTCAAATGATACCATATCTTTCTTCTTTATGTATGTATGCAAAGCTGGCTAATATAGCCTTGTTCTTTTATTCTGATCCACGATTAGGGGTTGTTTATGCTGTATTATGTCTGAGTAAGTTTATGAATGTCTCATTTCTAATTAAAATGTTTATTAAATTATTATGTCCTTTATTACATTAAAATAAAGCCTTTGCCATTAACAAAAATATTAAATTAAAAAAATTTCATCATTTTAATATAAAGTATTTGTATAGATCAGAAATAAATAAGTGATCTTGGCTGAAGGCATTTATTATTAATATTTATTTAGCTTTTGATAAATCAAATCTAGAAGTTAATTTAAAAAAAAAAAAATCTTATAAAAAATGATATATAAACTTTAAATAGTTAACAGTTTTATTAATTTTCCATTTGAACTTTTATTCTGTAACTTATACATGACATATATTTTATTACATTTTTGAAACATCTTATATTTAAAAAGACTTTCTTCAATCATAAAAATATCCTATCAAATATTCACCTAGAATTACAGTGATTAAAGTTTTTTTTTATACATATCTCTTAATTAAAAGAAATCTTTGTATAAATTAATGCCAAAAATTTGAGATCTTATTTTTTTTTTTATATGTAATATATTTAAATGTAAAAAAAAAAAAAACCTGATAAATTTCTGTTTTCCAGTTCATCTTTTGTTGCTACCTGAACCTACATATGAAGGGCCAGAAAATGTTATTTATTTTACTGGAGCTAATTTAGAGGTATAGAACTATATATATATATATATTTTACTTGAACATGCATAATTTTTTAGTCTAAAAATTTTAATTTTAAAGTATATATTGATAAGAAATTCTGGGTTATTTGATTTCTCTGCGTATATATATATAAAGCACAGGGTTTTGATATCCGATAGCATTATACTTGGTTTTTTATTGTAATATAAATTAAAATAATTTATATTAACTATATAATTCATGATATACTAATTTATACTTATTTAAGTTTTTTCTCAACGCGTGTTCTTAAAAAAAAAAAAAAAGTTAGATATCATTGAATGTAATTGATTTAATTCTAGTTACAAAAGGTTCCATTAGATTAAATTTTGTTGGAATTTGTCCTAATATTGACATCCTGAATTCATTTCAATTCATCCCTGTTGATAAAATTATCCAGTAATATATTTTATAAATACATGACACTACAAGCAAATTAATGCATATCTAACTGCTCATTCAACCTTTCAAGTTAAGATTTCTTTTACACCATCACCCATATTTACTGGTGGGTGCATATTTTGGCATGTATCCTTCTCCTATTTTTTATCTTATGTAAGGTGCTTTTCCTGTACTAAACAAATTACTCTTCTTAACTTCTTCTTCTGGACTCTTCTTAAACTTCAATGTTGGCTTTTCACAAGGAACAGTTTCAGCTAATTATTTTAAACCTCTGTCTCCTCCCTCCAAATTGTTTTTTTTTTTAAATTTCTTTTTCTCCTGTTAGAGTGTACAGTTTTCTTAATAATTCAGCAGTCAGCTAAGATATTTTTCTTAGATTTATAATTGATTTTCAAATCAAATAATAGGATTTGCTCTTTTTCATCCAATAAGTTCTTGAAATTTTTTACAGTTTTCTGTTCTAATTTCAAGATTATGTGATCTTTAATAAATCACAAAGAATCTTTCATCAAACTAAGTTTTGCTGTTTAAAATGAAATTTGTCGTGTAAATAAAACAAAATTAAAGTAAATGTTTTAATTCAATTTCATTTGCAAGTCATAAAAATGTCAAAATTAATTTAGTTCTACGGAAAAGCACTTATGACTTAATTTATGCTGATATCAATAAAGCTTTACTTAATTAAAAATTATAAAATTGTCAGAAATAAATGCATTTCTAAAAAAATACTCATTATTTTTTTGTTAAGCGATATATATGTTAATTAATTATGTTTTTATTATTTAAATGTTATCTGCTTTAAATTCTTTTGTTCTGTCTGCTATGCTAATTTATTATTTAATTTGAAATCTGCAAAAATTTAGTGATAATTCTGGATGTTAAAAAAAAAAAACCTTAAGTTGTGTTACTTAAACCTTAAGTTACTTAAAAGCAACCTTAAGTTTCAACCATATAAAGTTTAAATTCATTTTATTCTATAATATAATTTTAATAACAGTGCCGTCTCTTAAAAAAAAGGTATCAATGTATTACATTTTGTATAATTCTATGTGCAATCATTGTATATTTTCTTTATTATTTAAATAATTATGATTTTACACATGAAAAGGCATTTTATGAAGACATACTTGATTGTAAATAATTAAATGTTTTTTTTTTCTTTATATGAATAGGAAGAACTAAAAAGAGATTCAAGAGTTACTTGGCTTGTAACATTTTATACTGTTTGGAATTCAAACTGTGTCAACTTTGCTCCAATATTCGCAGAAATGTCTGTTAAGTAAGTTATTTGCTTTGTTGTAATTATGTATGTCTGTAATTAAAGTTTTTCGGGTTTTTTTTATTGTTTTCTAATCAAAACTTCCTATTGTTCTGTAACTTTGATAACACCAGAAATAATATTTAAACATGCATGAAAATTTTTAGATTTTAAGTAAAGGAATCTGACATGTATAAAACATCTTTTTTTGTTTATTGTTACTCAATTTGGAAGTATTAAAAGTCAATTCAGAATTCAAGCATATTAAAATGACATTGACGTAATGATATCTGTTGAGTTTCTCTGTATTTTTCACCCTGTATTTAATAGTAATGTGGAAGAGATATATATTTAGCAATATAAAAAAATTAATAGTTTTAAATTTCAGAGGATAATAGGGGAAAAAATTATGTTTAAAGATAATTCAAATAATAAATGTTATAAGAATTTTGTATGTAAGACTGAATAATGATCGACAATAAATCTATGACCTGCAGAAGGTTATTTAATTTCTATTTTCAGTAATTAAAATTTTCTATCGCATAAAGCATTGTTTTGCATATTGCAACAAAGAATATATCCCTAAACTTTCGAAAAACAAAAATTGTTTTTAAATTTATCCTAAAATGTTGTATACTGATGTGATTTTGTTTTTCATAAATCTTTATAACTTCTGATCATTGATAACTATAAACTTATATATTAAATTGATCTTGAACATATCAATTTCTATGGTCCCATAGAGCTTCAAAAACAAATTGGTTGGGAATGTATCAACCCATTCATCCTTCTGCTAAGAGGAAAATTTAATATATAGTTGATTTATTATTATTATTTCCAAGTCACAGTTTTTATATTTAATTCACTAATAAAGTAGAAAATTATTACATGCCAAAATAAAGTGCTCAAATTTAAATGCGCTTTTATGGTAAAAGTGAATTTATTTAAATAACTTAATTCAATGATGATTTTTGAATAAGAATATTATGGAAATATTTTTTTCAAGCTGGATTAAAGAATTTGTAATTCCATTTTCTTGTTGAAACTTGATGTTTATTTTTTAGGGTGGTTAATGAAGATCAGCTGTATTTATGTATAATTTTATATATTTAAGCATCAAGCTTGTACAGCTTAACAAAGATATTAGTATAAAAAATTATTTAATTTTATTATTATGGATATTTTTTTGGAAAATATCTTTGTATATGTATATATATATATATATGTGTGTGTGTGTGTGTAATTTACCCATGCTGTCGCTTATTTATTTAAATTTTATATTTAGATATGGTTTAGATAATCTAAAATTTGGAAAACTTGATGCAACTAGGTATCCAGAAGTTGCTGAAAAGTAAGTTTTTTAAAATTTATTTTTTAAATTTTCATTTTGCATTGAACTTTTATAAAAAGTTACGCTTAGTTTTAAGTATGAAAATGAGCCATATGCATTTTACTAAATTGTTAACTTTTGTTATTTAATGAGAGTTTTAAAAGTTTAAAAGGGAATCTGTCTCTTAAATGAATACTTGCTTGTTTTTTAATGAAAACTGCATAGTTTAGCTATTTTGAATTTTTTTGATTGGTTTAACAATGCATTAACAAATTAATACTGTTATTTGAATATAATTAAATGTTTGTTAACTATTTAAATTATTATTCACTAATAAAATTCACCAAAATTTATTATTTTAGATTTCATGAGTGCATCAGCTTTCAGCAAACAATTACCCACTGTTATCCTCTTTAGAAATGGAAAAGAAGTTAGTCGTAGGCCAACTGTGGATTCTAGATGTCAACTTATTAAGTTTTTCTTCTCTGAGGTCTGTAGTGTCTTAAAAATTGCATGTTTCCAAAAAAAAAATATTTTATTGCAATAAAAAATCTGGTATTCCTTTTATTCTTATGGCACCACAGTAAATTGTTAATGTATGCTAAATAGCCAGTAGTCCTAACTATGATCACTTATAATCAGTTCATATGAAAGGGATCCTGCTAACCATTTTTCCACTGTTAAAATAAGAGGCAACAGAATTTTGCATTTACTTTTATAAAAATTGTGAAATGAATATTTATCATTAAAAATTTTTATATTTCAAATAAGTTGTAAAATTAACTTGAAAACACAAATTAATGATGAAGTAAGTACAATGTAATGTCTGATAGTAACTTTTCTTACAGGAGAATCTTACAGCTGCCTTTGACTTAAACAACTTGTATCAAGAATGTAAGAATAACCCTATTAAGAAATATAAAAAAGAAGAAAACTCAAATAATCATATAAAAGCTGAATAATATCCTTAAATTATTGCTATTAACATTTATTATCAACTTATTGAACAGAAAAAATATAGGTTTTGTAACTTTTCATCACTTACAAAATTTTGTATTTTCTTTGGAATTTTTGTTATTTCCAATCATTTATCTCTTTTTTATCAATCTTTTTTAACACAAAGAAGAATATTTGTGTGTGTTTCAAATTCTTTATATTTTTAAGTATAATTTTTTATGAAAAGAAATGCATTTTTCATCATTATTTAAATCAAGCAGATTATCTTGAGAAAGCGGTTATCAGTGTTTATATTGATAAATAAAGCCAAAACTATTGATTATGAAATGTAATACATGAAAGGAAGAGATTTTTTTCTTTCAAGAGCTAGTATTTTTGTATTAAATTTTAATATTGTTGCTATAGTTTATCAACTTATAAGCATAAAATCATGTAGATTTTGTAATTTTTCACCTAATACAAATTTTTTTATTTTCATTACTACTGATTCAATTTTTTAAATAAGTTATATTTATGGAATGTTTTCAAATACCTTTTATTTATATGTTAATTTTTTTGCAGAATAAACACATTATTTAAAACATAATAAAGTGGTCCCTCCTGGTATTTATATCTGTAAACGCAAAAATCCAAAGATTTATAATATTAAATTTATTATTTATTAAATTATTTAAATATCTTTATATCATATGTAAATATCAATAATTCTAAAAATGTGTTGTAAATAGAATATATGTTAGATCAAATCTTCATTCATTAAATTTTTTTTATTCTGAAATTTGGTGTAAAAACATTGTGTTCGACATTTAATTACACGCATATATGCATTTTAGTATATATATATATTTTCTTTTCATCATTCTATCAACATCATAAATTAAGAAAAGTAAAAGTATTAATCTACTTTATTTATTTGTGTCTACTATTAGATTCTTTATTATTTCAAAAATCTAATAATAATTTTACTAAAAATAAGCCACAAATGGTATTTTCAATTACATATATTTTCAAATACCTTTTATTTATATGTTAAAATTTTTTTTGCAGAATAAACACACATTATTTAAATTTTAATAAAGTGATCCTCCTGGTATTTATATCTGTAAATAAAAAATCCAAAGATTTATAATATTAAATTTATTATTTATTAAATTATTTAAATATCTTTATATCATATGTAAATATCAATAATTCTAAAAATGTGTTGTAAATAGAATATATGTTAGATCAAATCTTCATTCATTAAATTTTTTTATTCTGAAATTTGGTGTAAAAACATTGTGTTCGACATTTTTAATTACACATATATGCATTTTAGTATATATATATATTTTCATTCTATCAACATCATAAAATTAAGAAAAGTAAAAGTATTAATCTATTTTATTTATTTGTGTCTATTATTAGATTCTTTATTATTTCAAAATCTAATAATAATTTTACTAAAAATAAGTTTTCACAAATGGTATTTTCAATTACATATTTATTTTTACTTTACTAAAGAAAACACCGTAGAATAAAAGGAATTACTTTTTATACAAATTACAATTCATACAAAAAATAATTATATTTTAATAGACATAGTAACAATTTAATCGGATATTCCATCCCTTCTTTGTAATCGAAGATATTAAACTCTACAGAATCTGCCTTAATTAGGAACATTTTATCTACACATTTTGCAAAAGTATTAACATTATATGCAATTATTTAAGTTAAGTTCCTTCCTCCCTATATCAGTTTGGGTTTTTTTTATGTGTAACAAGGTTGTACTAAATCTGGTTTTAGATTATTGCCAACTTTAGAATAGTATCTAGTCAATATAGTCTGCTGCAAAAAATGGTAAAATAATGTTAATATTATATTGTTTACATACGTGCAATATTATAAAAATTGTGCTTATGACATGTGTCCAATTTTTGTTATGGGATGATGAAAATTATTGCACATTATGTAATTATAACACTTATCAATAGTTAAAAATTGTTTGTTTAGTGATATATGTATATGTATATTTATATAGAGAGAGAGAAAGAATTTTGACTATACAGGTATAATTTGTTTTAGTAAATTGCAGTGGTTTTTGTCAAGTAAAAAATAATAAATAACCAATTATAAACTGTATTTACTTCATTATTAAAAAAATAGTTTCTTAAAGGAAAAATATTAGTATTAGGATATTTATTTCAGTTTATATGTATTAAGTGGAATTTTTTCCCCCCAAAGATATGTTAAATAAAGTTTATCCACCTTGCAACAAAAATAAGTCAAAGATATTTAATACGAAAATTTTCTCATAATAATTAAAACATTTGTTTTCTCCATATCCTTGTAGAAGATATGGTATGTATTTACTAATATTGTAATATTGCTAATGTTTGTTTTCTTCTGTTGTTATGTTGTCCTAACACCAGTTACATCTTGTTAAATTACCTTTTGATTCAAAAATGTTTTGCATTTATATGTTTCAACCTGTATTTTTGTTTTTATAAGAATCTCTATTTTAATTCTTAAACTAATTTTTGTGATGTTTGAAGTGTAATAAAATTTTTAATTTCCAGTATCATGTATTGCTTGGAAACTTCTATTTAATGATGCATTAATTTTCTTGCAAAAACATTTCAGATAAACATATCCTGTGGGTTTGTTCCTGCTGCATGTGCAGCTGCAAAAACAATCGATCAAGTGAGATATTCTCACACCAATTGCTGAAAATTGAGATCGGAACGATGCCAGTTGATCTGACCTCAGTGACGAGTTTCATTGCTTTAATTTCTGCAATTTAATGATTTCAAAAGAAGTATTGGTGAAAAGTATTTCCAAATTTTCACACTAATTATAAGAATCGCAGTTGCCTTAGTGAATGTGCTATTTCCTGCCGCCAAGAACGAAGACGTTTAAGAACTTAATATTATTCACTTTAGCATTCAAAGCGAGGCAGTCACAAACAAGTCCGGTGATACAGTTGTGAAAACAGATGAAGCAGTTAATTATCTAACAGAATTTTTTAATTCACTTGATTTTGCCAGGGATGCCATTACACATACTGCAATTGAAAATCCCATGCCAATTATGTTACGTAAATATCAACCAACCAAAACTTTGCTTTGTTAAGGATGTTATCTGGATCACTGGAATTTTTGACGTTGAGTCTTCTGATTATTAGCATGATATCATTTGGAATGAATAATGGAGGAATATAAGTAGAGGTAATATTCTGAAAATATTCAGAAATTCACTGCCACTTCTATGGTCATCATCATATGGCTGAACATTTTCTTGGAAGGAATCAAGATCATCTGCAAAAAGCATTGGCTTTATCCCGAGGGGCGAAGACCATATTTCTACTACCTAGTAGAGGATGAATTTTTCTTTGTAAAATAGCTGTTGATGAAATGGAGAGAATTATCCTTAGGGTTTAACAGCAAAAGTAAATTTTCACCATCGACTGTTTTTAATTACATTGATTTCTTTCTTGATTTTATTTTGAAGAATATCCATGCTTTTTTATAGGGAGGGTAACGAGTTTGCCGATGTTATCATTGATATCAATAAGTTTTATGGATATCAAGGGGGAGTTTGTGACAAAAATAGCTGAGGCATTAATTGGTGAGACTATTGCCAAGATGAATTGAGAAAGAGCAGAGTCAATGTCATGGATGTTGTTAATTTTTGGGTTACTAGGGACTATAGCTGCTATTTCTTGAAATTCTATTCCAGTTTGAAGTTGTTAGGCAATGGAACTGGGACTAAGGCTGTAAAAATATAGAAATTTAATAGAACTGCGTTGTGACCTGAGTAATGTTGAATATGCTACTGATCTTGGATTCTACATGTGAAAGACTTGACCACTGAAGTTCCGTCATTTGAAAACAACAATGACAAATATTACAATATTTATTTTCATCTATTCTAATTTTTTTTTTTTTTTTTTTTTTTTTGTCATTATATGAAAAGAAATATAAATAAACACATTTAAGAATATTTTTGTAATTTGATGATTTAAAATTATATTACACCGATTTTTTTCTCAAAAGTTTTGATTCAGCTTTCAAAGCATATAAATCCAATCTCATAAGCACAAAGCATTATTTGTTTACTTCACTAGTTAATTTAGTTAAAAATATTGTTCAAAGAAATACAGTATCAAGTCTAATAATAATAAATATACTGTCAAACTTGTTTATGTGCGAGTTTTTTTTTATGCTGTATATAAAAAATTACATCAAATGCACATTATGAATAAAAATTAATTCAAAAAAATGAACAATAGATGGCCCACCTGATATTTTATCACCTCATTACCACTAATGTTATATGCAGGGTAATGCTACATCGTGAGGTTTTGATTTACATATTTTTATGGACTTTTTTTATGAGGTCCCTATTTAGCACATAATTTTTTTTAATATGTTGCACAAAAATATATTTTTTATAATAAAAATATATTTTTCTATAATATAAATATATATAGAATTTACAAGATTTTTTATGCGATCCCTATCCCCCACAAAAACACATTTGCATAAGTAATAATCGTAGAATCTGATCAGTATTCTACAAGTACTCAAAAAATATTTCTTTTCGTACATTATTAATGATCGATTAGGGAAAAATTGAAAAACACAAATTCAATATATATATATTAGGTTGGGAAAAAAAAGAAATCCATTATTTTTTCGGTAGATGGCTGTAGTGTTCTATATCTGGTAAAGTATCAAACAATTTCAGATTTATGCTTGGAAATGTGACATTTCACACTAAAAATTATTTTTGCTAGTTTTTTTGGTCCATTCAGTTATGAATTACAAGGTATCAAAAATGAAAGTCAACAAAAAGAAAATTCGGTACATTTTATAGTTTCTTCGATAAAGGCAAAAAATGCAAGCCAGGCGGCTGAAATTGGGAATGGGTTTATGGTCTTGATACTGTAACAGTCAATTACGTGCATTTTGGTTTCATCGATTCCATTCAAGTATTTTTGATATTAAGGGTAAACCTTTACACAGGCGGGCCTGTCGTCAAAAATGTTGATAAAATCACAGAGATAATCGTAGTTGACCGGCATGTTGGCAATCGTAGCATCGCCCAGAAGCTGAAGATCGATCATAAAACATTTACACAAAGCTGGATTCAAAAAGAAGCTTGATGTTTGGGTGTCACACCAATTAACACAAAAAAGCATGAGGGATCGAATTTCTATCTGCGAAATCTTGGCCAAGCGTAATGAAATCGACCCATTTCTTAAACGGGTGGCAACTGGGGATGAGAAATGGGTCACATATGACAACAATGTACAAAAACGATAGTTGTCGAAGGACGGTGAAGCAACTCCTATGGTGGCCAAACCAGACTAACAGCTGTGCTGTGTATTTGGGGGTCTGGAAATGAATCATTTATTATGAGTTGCTTCCCTATGGCCAAACATTAAATTCGGATCTCTACTGTCAACTGGACGGTGTGAAGCTTGCGATTGACTAACAGGAGAGATGTTGTGTTCCATCAGGACAACACCAGGCCACACACGTCTATAGCGACTCGCCAGAAACTCCAGGAGCTTGGTTAAGAAGTTTTGATGCATCCACCATATAGTCCGGACTTCACACCAAGCGATTACCCTATTTTTCTTGCATTGCAAAACTTCCTTAGTGATAAAAAATCGGCATCCAGAGAAGATTGTGAAAATCGATTACCGAAGTTTTTCGCCAGTAAAACCAAGTCTTCTATAAGAGAGACCTTTAAAATGGCAACAAATTAAAAAACAATTTCTTTTTCTCTCTAATGCAGCTGGCAGACACTTTAGACAGCTGTCTTGAATGCTTTAAGGCAAGAGCTGCACAGGCGTTACCCAGGGGGTCCGTGGAACTTGAAGATAAGCCACGGATGCGGAGTAACAATGCTCTACGATCATATTAGACCGGGACCTATGGTTTAAAGTGAATTCCGAACCACTACAAACATCCATGACATCGCAGGGACTCGAACCCGAAACCTGTGGTACCGAGCGCCAGAGCGGTAGCCATTCAGGCCCAATTATAGAACAAAACGGGGTATATTTGACCAAAATTGGTAATATGAAACATGTTAAAAATAATGGATTCTTTCTTTCTCCAACCTGATATATCCTTCGTCATTCTAATACTTATTTTATATTTATTCTAAGAACAAAAATGAATCATACGCGTTTAAAATAATATTCAATTAGCAGATGAATAGAATAGAAAGTATCCCAATATTTCAGGAAAAATTATCTATATCTGCAATATAATGCTTATTGGTAGAATAATATTAATAATAAATCCTGAAAAATTATTTTTTAATTGCTTTTTAGAAAATTGCATGTTTATATAAATTTCAACAAAAAAAAAAAAAAAACTTGAGAAAACTATTGTATTTTAAAAAAGTAATTAAAAAACATATTTATTAGCAAAAAAAAGCAATAATTAATTCTGAGAAATTTCAATTTAAAAATATCCAATTGAATTTTTTTACATTTCCATTGTTGAAATTAATTAATTAAAAAACTAAAAGTTTAAATCTATTTATTCTCTTCAAAGTATATAACTATTTTTTTTTTCAAATTTGAAAAAGCGCGCAAAAAAGTTTTTTAACTTTATTAAATTAGATATCTCCTCAGCATATAATTCAATTTTGAAAGACAAATTTCTTTATAAAATTTTACAGTTGGGAATCAAGAGCAAAGTGGATTCATCAATCCCAGAAATTTGATTGTCAAATAAATTTGTTTTGTCGCTCTACGGTCATCTTTTCAAACCTACAATTTAACATAGATTCCGAACCACTAACAAACATCCATGCATCACCAACTTCGAGCCTGTGGTGCCAAAGAGCTAGCCTAGTTGGCCATCAGGCAGCTATATTATCAAATGGAGAAACACTGCTTCGATAAAAATTTGGAGTTTAACAGGGCAAGGCAGTGTTCTTAGTGCTTTTCTTTCGATTTTGCATGCGAGATATCTTTGAAATCATCCCTAATCATACTGCATGTCTAAAGTATGTAGGCATCTTCTTTAGCAATGACAATAAACCGGAAAATATATTTGAATTGCACTCTCCAAACGAGAAAAAAGATAATTTTTCGATAATCAGATAATAGATTTTCTGATAATTTTCCAAACAAAAACAAGTTCCAAGCCAACATCTGCAACTTTACAAATACCAATACCCCATAGAAAAGAACAATGCACTCCACTGCTTGGTCTTATTTTTTCGCATAATCTCAATTTCAAGGATCACTTTTCTTATATTAAAAAGAAACCTATTAAAAACTAAATGACATTAAAAAACAATAGCTGCAAACTTTTAAGGTTGTCGTTCCTGGCATCTGATCAAAATTATAAACTCCACTATACTTAGCATTCTGGAATATGGTTTCCTATTTTTATTTTCTGCTGTCAAGAGCTTCTTTCAACTTTTTTATACATTTACAAATAATTAAGTAATTAAATAATTAAGTTTTAAAAATTAATGTAAATTGTTTTAAATATCATCAGGTGAAAGTTTCAACTATAATTATTAAATAATTCAGTAAAAAAATAGAATCTGCAAGAAAATTAAAGTGAAATTTTTTTAAAAGATCGTCTGAAAAGAATATGAATGATAAATTATTAAATGAATTCAGTACAAAAATTAATTCAGAAGAAAATTAAAGTGAAATTTTTATAAAATATCGTCTGGTGAAAATAGAGTAATTATTAAATAATTCAGTAAAAAAAAAAAAATAATTCAGGTGAAAATTAATGTAAAATTGTTTTAAAAAAGTTAGTTCAGTGAAATGAGTACTATCGCAAGTTTATCCAGCAGAAAATAGAAACTCAGAAATAAAATCACCAAAATTGTTTTAAAATCGCCTAGTGAAAATAAACTATAATTATTAAATAATTTAGTAAAAAAAGTTAATTTAGAAGAAAAATTAGTGTAAATGTATCTTTAAAAATCGTCTGGTGTAAAGCAAAGACACTTGTATTTTCAAGAAATTTAGATTTTCCAAGAAAAAAGTCGTTTGGAATTTATAGTTTTTTTTTTTTATTTTTTAAAAATTAAGTGGGTTCGTTTTGTTCTTACATTAAATTCTAAATTTTATGCGTGACCTCTTTAGACAACCTCATTGGATTACGATTTTTAAAATTATGCTCACTGATATATGCACAAACAATTTTCATACTTTTTTTCGCAAAGAAAGAATGAAGTGATTTGGTATGTAATAATTTCTCATCTTCTTAAACAGGAAAACCATTTCTAAAGACAGCTCTCGCCCGCCGCCTCTAGTATCCAGATAGAGAATATGCCATAACATAGAGTTATGTTATAAAAATAATTGAACTGGTGGATTAATTTTCCAATCCTTGAAGGAGCCTCTTGTCTTCCATCTTTATCAGTGCACATGTATTGTGGAATGACGTTCCTCCTCACTCAGCAAATACTCTAAATGTCTCATTCAGATATTCTAAAGGTAAGTGGAACCATTTATAGTTTTTTTTCATATAATGCTCTCATTTTTTATCATGGCATACTTCTTGCAAGACAGAGCTTAAGTAATATATATATAATGTAAGGTAGTATATATAAGAGTGTATATAATCTTAATAAGTTTAAGTAACATATATTAAGTAATTGTTTACGTAGTCAATTGTTTTTATTTCCGAGTAGTTGTAAACCAAGAGTAAAAAGTCCTAGTGAAAACATTCTTCTGATGACTACAGTGAATTATTGACGCCGCCTTTTTAATAAAATAAAAAAATTCTCACTATAAAAATAAACAGTTAAACAATTAATTATACAATTTTAATCGATCTAACATAAACTATGAGTGCTGTGGCGAGAAAAATCTGTATTATATTTTTATTGTAAGAAATATTAAGCATATTGTGAAACATAACACTGAATTTTGAGATGTGATTCATTGCAAAAATGCTCCAGGCTTTTAGTTACTCAAATCAGTGTAAATAGGAATAACTCGTCTAAGTCCAACAATTATTGTGTCCATGTTTTATAAGTGTTATAATATATTTTTATTATTCATGTAAACATAAATATCTTTTAATTATTTGTTATCTTAAAAACAGTCAATAGAATCGCATATTGCAAGTTATAGTTCAATAAAGCTTAGAGTTATTTTAAACCCTAAATTTTAATATTTTTCCTAGAACTGCATAACTTATAGCTAGTCGATTTTCTGTATTGAGAAGATCCGCTCAACGGCTAAATACCTAGCTGTAAATTTCAATGTATATTGGAGAACAGGAATGATAAATCAGTAGATTAGAAATTGTTGGGTTCAAGGAGGTATGAGAGAGGGGTGGGAACGACTTAAATATTTCTCCTGACTACGTAGATTCCACAATAACACGATAGAAATACGTACGGCTAATAGAATCTTTGAGAACTCTGAATAAGGTCGGATTTGTTATATAAATGCTGTTTTCATGCGAATAATTTCCAGTCAAACCGAAATTTGAAAACAAAGACAATTTTAATTAATCTAAAAAGTACATACAGTTGTAATCAAAGGATTAGGTTTTTATTTATTGCTGACGATGATTACACTTTAATTAAACAGATAAAGTTTATAAGCGTAATCAGTAACTGTTTATAAGCGAATTTCAATCTATGGCACCATAGAACCTTTAGGTGTATTAAAATATTCAGGCAAAACGATTTTCGCATGAAATTAATTAATAAATAAGTATTCACTTAAGTATGCATGAAGTACAAATCATACAAAAAAAAACGTAATTTGAATGATCGCTTCTAAGTAATAATAATAATAACAATAATAACAAAACAATAATAATAATATTATAATAGAATAATTGTAAATGTTACAATTATACTTAATTCTTAAAAGCTGAAAAGGAATATATTCATTACATTCGTGGACTTATAACACACGGTAATAAATGATGCCATAAAACACACTAAAATAAATAGTGACATAAACGCACAGTAACAAATAAATAATGGCATATAACACGCTGTAAACAATTTAAAAAACATGTAGGCACGTTTCGCCCATGCATATTTATCACAGAATTTATGAAGCAGATTTTGATTTCCGCAACCTTAAACGGATTGTTATTAAGGAATAAATTTCTTTGTGATTCGCTGAGGTCTTTGTGAAACATAACAAAACGTAACGTAAACAACAATATGTGTTACAAAGTGATGTAAACATCATTTCTTGCTTAAAAAGGTTACATTATTAGGTTAAATAAGAATGAACCATGGAACTTCTGAGATGGTTTTGTGCAACATAGATTGGCTTAAAAACATTCAAATATCCATGTCATTTTTCTTATTTAAATCAGTGCTTTTCTTCCCTTGTTAAATAAAAATATTTCGATGATATAAGGAATCCATCGCTTCAAATGGAGTTTGAAATGAACGACTGCCCTTAAACATTCAACACATTCCTAGGTCTGACATTTCTTGATCAAACACGCAGAGTTTCTCCTTAGTAATGCAAACACTTTCAGTCCCTGGAGATAGAGCGAAAAGTAGAATTATTTGAATTGTTATGCTGTTGCTATAGCAATCTGCTTCCTGACTGATAATCAAAATCCACTCCATGATCCGATGAGATATTTCTAAGCTGCTCTCTTCCATTGCTACTCCTGAGAAAACAAAGTGTCTTCCTCGCAACATGACCACCGCCCTGAAATATTGCTCACCATGTTTCTTTCACTAGCTCAGAAGTGCCTGTCTCCAGCTTAATTGACCCTTTCACATCTTCCAACTCGTGGTAATGTGAGTAAGGTGGGAAGCGTAGCCATTAGTGACGAGTAGTTTTCATGTAATGCAGCTGCCGGCTTCTGAGGCTTTTCACCATGCTTCCCGTCGCTCAGTCCAGCTCACTAGAAAACGTGAGAAAAATATTATTCACTTCGCGGCACGGCTTCTTTAAGGCTTACGTCCACCGTGTCGGTTCAAAGAAGATTCAATCGCAAACGTCATGTTTTTAAAGTGAACTGAGTTAAGCAGCCAAGATCGTGAACAACTTGAAGATTCTTCCCCAGTTTGAGCTGCAGCGTTGAACAAACCTTCTAGTTTCCATGTTCTAAATAAAAATTGAAAATAATATTGAAGTATAATATAGATTGATAATATAAGTAATACTTGTCATAAATTTCAAAAATAATTAATTATTTAAGGAATTCCTGTTTGACTTTTTTATGCAAAATAAGAATAAATATTTGTTCAAGTTATTATCACATTTTTTCACAAAATTGATTAACTACTGAATCACAGTTCCAATGATAATGTCCAGCAAGAAGGAAAACATATATGTTTAAAATATTGGTAGCATACAGTAAAATCACTGTGATCAGAAACTCTGATTCGTTAGCGGTTATATCAGTGTGCATAGACTCTTGTCAGACTATTGCAGTTTTCTTTTCTAGCTTTTTCTAGTACTAGGCCCTTAAAAATATAAAAAATTGATTAACTCATAAAAAAAGTTTCAATATCAATATTCTGAATACACACACACGTGTGTGTGTTCTGTAAAAACCAAATCGGGCGATATTACCTTGTAACTGTGGTGGATCGCCAGCGCCATCTATGGAATCAGAGATTGCGATAATAAAATTTAAATTACTTAATGAACTGGCGTAGAGTTATTATGTTTCTGAAATATCCCTTTGTCTATGTAAATATGCCCTTATCGTCTCCGTGATTGCTCGGGAACCCGTGTTTAAAATAAAACGTTTAAAGTCATGTGTTTAAAATTTTTGCACACGGAAAAATATTTGAAAAATCTATGATACAAACACAAATTGCTCCCAACGTGGCTGTCTTCTCCCTCCCCAGAGTACGAAGACGTCTCGGCGAATACTCAGACTACATAAAACCGTATTATAAAATAGAATAAATAAAATATAATTATTTTTAAAAATACATTTATAAAAAATATATAGAAAAACTCAACTTTACTAACAATATAAATTTGTGCAGACATGTTTTCTTAATGGACGTAATAATGTAAGATTATGATTACATGCAATTTCATAATTGATAAAATGTTAAATCTGTGGAATTGATAGCAGTTAACGTTTTTTTATTTAAACAGTAGTCAATGTACCAAGACAGTACAGCTCGAGACTATAATAGTGATTGTCATTAACTTTCGTAATGACCACATTGTTACTTAAGACATTAAGGAAATGTTCGTGGTTATATAACAAGCTGATAAACCAGGTATAATTGTTGCAGGAATACATAAATGTTCCATTAACCCCATACTATTTAGCTGTGCAATAGCATTAATAAGTTAAATATGCGTACAACAATATCGAAACCATCACTATTATCAAACAGTAACGCAGCCAGTTTTCTATTACCCATAATCTCATCTAAAGAGTTTAGTCTTTTAATTTATACGACTATCAATTTGGATCAACTTCGACAATTGTATTGCTTCCAGTGTTGTTTTGTTGAAAACGCATTATTTTTTTCTGTGTGGGTTTGATGTTGATGCTATGGATTTCAAGCTTAGACAACGTCATGTTCAAACATGTGGAGGACAAATTATTACTCCACAACTTTTTTAGTCTAACAGACACATGATAAAATTTTGTGGGGGCGGGGGAATAAAAATTGTGAAACATTAATTTCTGTAAAAGGTACGTAAAGCTGAAATGTTTGAATACCATCTTGGTTTCTCATTTAGATATGTTTAGGAATTACTTAGACCAGCAATTTCCAACGCTTACCCTCTGAGAGTAGTTAGAAGTACAATGCAAATAATATTAGTAGTGGTGGGAAACACCAGAAGAAGGATGTAATAGGTGTAAACTTAATAAATGGTATCATTGGTTGCCACTACTTCCGACCACCACCAATCACAAGACTATACGTATGCCCTCTTTTCTATCAATCTATCTCTATGAAAATAACATTGCTATTTGTTTTGATGTAATCATTATTTATTTAAATTATAATAAATTATAAAATGTAAAATCAAACACTAAAAAGATAAGTTTTAATTTGCTGTAAGAACAATCCTATTAAACAAAAACATATTCGTTTTTGCTTATAAGAAAGTTGAGGGCGGGGGGCATTCATGAATGAAAAGTTTTATGAAGGGGTATGGAGGGAAAAATGTTGGGACATAAACCATACGCGGCAGGGGCTCTGGGGGATGCTTGGTGACACTGTTTTAAGCATAATTGTAAAAAATATTTCCCTCGGAAAAAAAAAAAAGGTAGAAAATAAAAAAGAGCTTATTACCATGCTGTTTATTCATAAACAATGAACATTAATAATGCTTTCTTCCCTTAGTATTTGATTGGTATGAACAATTAGTCTATCTAAAATAAACTTGATTAATCTAGGGTATATTATTATAAATGGCAATAAACAAAGCAAAGAAGAACAATCTGAGAGACGAAAGAAAAATTGATAACTTTCACTATGCTTCTGGGACTATACCGAAAAGATACTTTGTTAACTTTCGAATGAAAAAACTTATTGCTCAGTAACGCCAATATCAATAGTAAATTCCACGCGGAATTAAACTAGAGATTACACAACCGAATACCCTAGCGTATCTTTAAAGGGACCCTAGAGCCAGATATATTATTTATTATTTTCCTACTTTTTTCTGAAAACCCTTCATGATATTAGGTACATGACGCACCTGCTCTATTTTCAAGTATCACTGGCACGCATGCTTAAACTTTTCAAAATAATCATTTTAAATGAAAATTCATTCAAATTAACTGAATAAATTTAAATATTATTATGATTATTTACGCATTCATCGCTAATGTAATTCCTGTAATTGTAAAATCAGTTTGAATATACTTGAATTATTTAAGAATTATTTATGATTCTGAATTAAGGGAACTTCAAATAAATTAAAAATTAATTTCCTACTGCCTTAAAATTCATCGCGATATTTTACAGTTGAATTTATCATCATTTGTTGTAAAATAATCATTACATTTAGAGAAATCTTACTTAATTAATTAACGTGTTATTTCTCTTCAATTCCGAAAATATTTATTCCTGCATTTTCTTTCCCTTAAATTGAACTTGCTTTCATTTGAATTATGTTTTATCTGATTCAGAAAAATTCTATGAACATATACAGATAGTTCAAAATATTTAAACTTCTTTTGTGGTATAAAATTCAAAATTATTTAAATGAAAAATTCAATGCATTTTAATGTCATCGTGATATTTTACAGTTAACACTATGCGTTTCTGGATGTATTGACTCTTTCATCGTTTAGTGATATAATATATTTGAAAGACGTGAAAAAGAATTGTAGTAAATAAAACTATTTTAACTATCATCATTTTTACTATGTGTAGAAAATTTAGCTTTTATGAGTGGGATTATTGACAGTTTTTAAACGAATTCAATGTCCATATATGACAACGTATTAATGGAAAATTCCGTTCAACATTATTTTAAATTCCTTTTACCATTGTTTAAAATTCCATTCATCATTGTTTTTCCATTTATTGTTTAAAGTTTCATTTACATACAATATTTCCTTTTGTTATAATTCTATTCAATTTTATTTAATGTCAAATTTTTAATACAAAATAAAAATTATCTTCTTCATTAGTTAAAAATATGTTACTTAAAATTTATTTTAAAAACAACCCAATAAATAACTTGCAAAACTATAGTGACAAGCGCATCTCTCAAATTATATTTCCAAATTATCGCATACGCGGACTCAAAAATTTTTGATGCTTAACGTTGTGACAATTTTTACTGAGTGTTAGTATTCAAGTCATTTACTAACTATAACAATACTAAGCGTCAGTATTCAAGTCATTTACTAACCATAAGAAATAACTAACTAACCATGACAATACTAAGCACTAGTATTCAAGTCATTTACTAACTATAACAAATAACTAACTAACCATAACAGTACTAAGCGCTGGTATTCAAGTCGTTTACTAACAAACCATAACTAAATAATTAACCAACCATAATAAGTAACTAACTAACTATAACAATACTAAGAGCTAATATTTAGTGATTTAAACAATAACTAACTAACCGCAACAATACTAAGCGCTAGTATTCAAGTCATTTACTAACCATAATAACTAACTAACTAACCATAACAATACTAAGTGCTAATATTTTTACTAACCGTAACAAAACTAAGCGCTAGTATTCAAGTCATTTATCAAACATATCAAATTTTCTACCCAATTGTGACAAACTTTGTGATTGTTTTTGTCAAACTAATTTTTTTTTTTTCAAAACATTGTCGATAGAATTGTAATGTAATATTCTATTTAATTGATGTTTTCTGTTTTCTAAGAAATGGTATTACATCAAATTTTTTTAGAATTGTAAAAATCAGTTTCAATCGAAAATATTCATAAAAACTCTCCATTAATTTACATAATATATTATACTTACAATATTTTATATATAGTTACAATAATGCATTTTATAAGTTAAGAATCATTTTTAGTAATGTACATCAAGCAAGTATTTTAATGATTATAATATTTTGATATTATACTTTTTGTGCATTTAAAAATATCTTAAAAGTCACGTAAAGTGTTAACAACAATTAATCAATTTCCTAATCTAATTTATCTTTTTTCCAACTGAAACGGTCATGCCATGTTTTTATCATAATCCGTGCAAATATATGTATTTAATCTTACGTAGTAATTCTGAAATAAAAAGAAAAAAAAAATTAAAACATAAAACATTTTTACAAAATTTAATTATGCATATTAATCTTTCCGCATGATCGCTTAATTAAAGATGAGTAAAAATGTCATAAGACGTCTTTTTAAAAATCAAATCTTAAAAATGATTTATTATTACCATCTTTATTATAAAATCAATGCAACAAAACAGTTTAAATCTCAAGTGCTATTTAGTTTTCTTTTTTAAAGTCTTCCTTATAAATTACAATGTTATTTTTAAATGCTGTCAAATCATTATTAAAAGTTTTATCTTTGATATGAACCTTTGTACAAAATATATTCTTTCTCTTTTTAAAATGATATTAAATAAACTTTAGAATTTTTTTTTTCCATTTTGCTTATGTCTTCAAAACTTTCAAGAATATAATATTTATGAAAACTAAATTAGTTTTTTTTCTTTCTAGGTAAGATTTTCTATGCTGTTTCCTTTCAGCTTTATTTAATTGTCCAAGGTAAGCTCTTGTATTCTTTATTTTCCTTGCTATTATTATTTTTACTTTGTTGTAATTTAACCTGGAAAATATTTAATCTTGAGAAAAAATTTGAAGATAATTAAATTTCTTCTTTTAAGAAGAGAAAAATGATGATATTTAGTTTCAATGAAATACTTTGTACGTTGTCATTTAATATGTGTTTTTATAAATAATACTAAAAAATAGTTTTGAAGTTTAACGTTAACATTTTGATAGTGAAAATTAATTATGGTTATAAAAATAATTTTTTTAAATTATTCTTTAAAATTTTTTCTTTTCAAATATTTTAACTAAATTTGAAATCAATTTATTATATTTATTTACTGCTTTTTATGAATCAATCTGCAGAAATTGTTAGAAGATTTTTTTTAAATATTAATAATTAGTTTTATACTATTAAACACTTAACAAGAAAAAGACACTTACAAAAATGTCTCATAAAATAATTTATGCATAAATAAAATTACGATGAGTTAAATTTTTAAAAAAATTCGAATTAATTTTAAACATTAAATTAGAACATAAATTTTAAAAAGTTGCAATGATTTTTTTTTTATTATAAAATATTTTTTTTTTTGTGAAATCTGATTTAAAAGAATTAAGATTTAACTGTGTTTTTTAATTAGAAATTAATTTTACCATAATGTAGTCATTCTCAAAGGGTGACATACAAGAGAGAGAGGGAGGGGCTATAAATATATACTGATAAAAAATAATGTGATTGATTTTGGAAGAACAAAAACTAATGATTAAGAATATAGAAACTGAATGTAACTTGAATTTCTGAATAAAATTAATATTTCTGATTTTTAAAAATATATATATTAAGTTCTTAAAGGATGGGTTTTTTCCAAATAAAAATTTTGCTTTCAGAATAATCTTTTAAACTGAAATTGAAGATATGAATTATTAGAATTAATATTAATATATTTTTTTTTTTTAGTTTACCTTTTTATTATAGAAATTCAAAAAAAAAAAAAAAAAATTTAGCCATTCGGATGGTCCATTAGAATCAAAGCTGTAATTCTCTGATTCATCATCAGAGTTACCGAGATCACCATTTACAATACACCGTTGCTATTATCACTAAAAATGTCAGAGAAAAAAGAATTTCACTTATATTCATTTTGAAAGAATAATAATAAATTGTGTGAAAATAAATGCAAACTTTCGGTAAAAAGCATAATTAACACTCCACCTCTCTTCACTTATAATTTGAGTATAGAATAATATCAAAAGTGAACTCGTATTTTCGTTACCAAGGTTACCTAAAATTCTTTATTTTTCCATAATGAAAACTTTCATACAAGTTAACATGGTGTTCTGAAAAGATACAAATATGAGATGCGAGTATACGAGTTTTTTGTGCAGTTAGAAATAAGCAAGAAATTTTGTTAAATTATTTACATCTGACTTTATGTGTATGCAATTTTTATAAATACATGAAAAAAAGTCTATATTTAATGCAATTTAAAAATAAATCAATCTGAACATAAGATTAAACAAACAATTAAAAAAATTAAATCTAAATTGGTAAATAATGTAGCGTAAAAAAAAAAATTCAAAAAACGAAAATATATTCAAGGAAATCTTGAAAATTCATATATTTTATCTTTTGTTTTCTCAGTATATACATTTATATAAGTTCATATCTTGAAGAAAATAACATTGTGTAAATAAAAAAATGTATCTAAACAGATCGCATCTAGAGCAATTCATTTATATCAAGGAATGGCTGAATTGCACTTATTTCTCAATTTTAGATGGTTTTTTTTTTTTTTCTTCTCAGCTTTATCGCCAAGATTTTTTTTTTCGAATATTACGCCATTGTTTTCCCAATGTAAACAAGCAATCAAACTTCCGCCGCGCGAATTGGAACTTAATTCAGCCAGAGACACAACACTTTTGTTTTGAAAAAAGAATCGGACACGGCACCAATATGGCGAATTGAAAGCTCATGAATTATTGATGACAATTTTTTGTTCCTAATCAGGCAACTCCGCATGCAAATGTTGCTGCTTCGCTTGTTTTTGTTTAGTCTTCCACTGAATTCTGCGTTCATGTTTTTATGCAGCGTAAATGCTACGGTCGGATTCTATAAAACTGAAGGCACATTCTGGGACAAATCGAATCAGAATTGTTTATTTTGTTCGAAAAGAGTGGTACCAAGCTGCGAATCCCACCGAAGTCATTAGTTTTGCTATTCTTGGGTGTGTGCTGTGCAGTTTATGCATTATTTAAATCGCATAATGTTCGAAATAGAAAATAGTTGGGTTTTCTCTTACTATTTACTGATTGGGCAGTATATTTGGCATGTTGATAACATCTCGCAGTGTTGTTTTTGTTTATTGTACGCTTTAAGACAGGCCAAAACCCACTTCATCAAGTGTCAATTTTAATTTAAAAAGAGATGAAAAATAGATTTTCAGATTTATTTTTAAAAAAATCAAATTGCAGTCATGATCCAACAGTAATTTAATTAAAAGTGTAAGCAAATATATCATTTAAACATATTGACATTTATTACAAACTGCGAGATAAGAATTTATCAAAAAAAGCTTAATTAATTTATTTTTTTTACTTTTATTTCTTTTTATTAATATTATATACGTGTTTCAGTTCTTCAGTTCGCTATTAAGGCATTAATCATCAGAGAATGTTTGTCCATCAAATTTTTACATATTTTTGGGGATTGTCAAAAACATGTCCCATTGTAAAATTACCTTTAATAAATTACTTGCTGTTAGTACTAAATAATGTATTTAAATGTACAAACCTATTTTCCACAATATATATAAGTTTCTTATCTTTTTAGCCGACAACATCTAGAATAAGTCCTTGAAATCGTGATCATGATAGAGCATAAAAAAAAGGCAGCTTCTTTTTGTTCTGGACTTCGCGGCACAAAGATATGGGGCATCAAAGGGAGAAGTTTGACTTTACCCACCTGGTTATACCCCAGGTGTTACCCATTTTAGTCGCCTTTTTACAACACGCATAGACTATAGTGAGGCTATAACCCGGACCCACACGAGATAATATATAATGGGCTGTTTGTTCTGGGCTGACACATAGATGGCGCTACTAGTATTAAATCCATATGATTTTTAGTTAGCCCTAACCTTCAAAAGACACGTGTATAAATTTGACAGCTGCTGCACTATTTAGTATGTGAGTTATAGCATTTTTAGTGAAGTAACTTTTTGTTAGTTTGAAAATGGATCAAAACGAATTTCGTGTGTTTAATAAAGCATTGCTTTTTGGCGAAAAAAAAAGACTATTGAAGCCAAAGCTTGTCTTGATAAACATTATTCGGACTTGCACCAGGAAAATCAACTGTAGAGAAGTGGTTTGCGAAATTTAAACGAGGCGAAATAAGCACCGAGGACGATGCACGCAGTATGTTACCGACGAAAACATCAAAAAAAGTCCACAAAATAATTTCTGATAACCGTAAAAGTGAAGTTGATTCAGATAGATGAGACCCTAAAGATAACAAAAGGAACGTGTTGGACATATCGTGAATGAATATTTGGATATGCGAAAGCTCTGTTGAAAGTGAGTGTGCAGAGCTCACAATCGACCAAAAACAAAACGAATTGATGATTCTAAGCAGTGTTTGAGCTATTCAATCGTAATAAACCGAATTTTTGGTCGACATGTGACAATAGATGAAACATGGCTCCATCATTTTCACACCGAAGTCCAATCGACAGTCAAAGGGACTGCAAAAGTGATGAACACTAAAAATGACATAACTCACATACTAATAGTGCAACAGCTGTCAAATTTGTACGTGTCTTTTGAAGGTTAGGGCTAACGAAAAATCATATGGATTTAATACTAGTAGCGCCATCTATGTGTCAACCTACGAACAGTTTAGCCCACCTGTTATGTATATAAAAAAAATATAGACATACATAGGATAATTATGAGTCTTTGAAGATCGAAGTCAAGTTAAAGTGAATATATGTTGCTTGTAGGCTCCACAAATCTGTACATTGCTGTTTGTAATGGAAGTAAAAATATGTATTTCCCTTACGATTGTGAAATGGGGAAAATAAGGTTAATTATGACTAGCCCCAAACTATGTAATACATATTTATTGTATTTTTAGTTACATACGGACAAACGTCGAAAGTTAATAACAAATTTAAAAGGAAAAGTGTGACATCTAACCTCACAGGACTGTTCTTGGCCATTATTGAGAAAATTCAGTCAGTATAAAGAGGTCTCTGCCGATGCCCTGCAGTAGGTGTTTTTAAATATAAGAAAGGAACTGAGATAGTGTTTAATTTAAAATGAGGACCACTGGAGTCTCCTAGCTACCTATTGTATCCATGAACATAAATTCCTTTGTTGATGGCATGTGCAATAGACATTGTTTTGAAAAATTAATGTCTATGGCAGTTGTATTCATGTGCTTTGCACATTATGTAATAGAACTATAGATTAGTTCCAGTTTTTGGTTTTAAGATACACAAATGCGAGGTAGTTTCCAGAAAATTCTGTAAAAGGCATTACTCGCATTCTAACTAGTGTTAAGGAACAATATTGCCTCATGGGAGTGTTATCTACTGTAAAGTGGTTCCATTAATTCAGCTGTTTCACAAGCAAATGCATATTAAAAAAATGTTTTTTTACTACATGTATTTCAAAAACAGATATTATTGCATTCCTACTCTTGGAATATTGGTTTTTCTCTCTCTTCTTTTACTCTCGGCTTTTTTTTTTTTTTTTTTTTTTTTTCAAAATTATTTTTTCCTTCTAACTATAAATAGTAGTTTTAGAAACAATCTAACTTAAATTCTATATTTCTCTAACTTTCTAGCAAATTTTGATGTTTTACTTTTCAATTTTTTAAAAATAAATTTAAAGAATACGAAGTATAAATTTTCTCTTTGTGACAAAAATTCGACAGAGAAAACCACATTTTTATACTAAGTATATATTGAAACAAATTATTTTTGAACTTTATGCATATCTTTGGAACAAATCCAATAGTTTTTTACAGTGAAAATAAATTTAAAGTTAACAAAAATAAACTAAAATGAACTGCATTCATATGTTTAAGAATTTACAGAAAACTATTAACTATAACATTTTTAATCGTTTTGTTCCTTTGCAGATAATTAACCATAATAATAAAAAGTTATGTTCCAACAAAATAATATTATTATTGTACATTCATATAAATTTTTTTTTTGTCATCAAAAAGAAAAACATATGGGTTTTAACTTGCATTGCTTATTCCTAAAGAATTCTTTATGTGTTTTTTATATAGCATATGCTATTTTATTGTGTGATCCAAGATCATTCCAACAATCTTCATCACAATAACTGTCTACTATAACACAAAACCATAACTTATATTACATAAACTTTTATATGAATGTTTTTTGTTTTCATTCGCATTTTATAGACAGAAGGAAGCTTTGTTCTTAGCATACAAAACGAAAGTCTCTATTAAAGTGTCTACAACTCTGTCTATACATCACATAAGATTCGTTCCAAGACCTCCATATCAATGAGCTCTTATCTCTTCTCCCAATGAAGTCCTGTCTTTCGTGTACCACTGGAACATGTTTGTCTCTGTAATGTCTTGAAGACGATGTAGTGCCATTTGTATTCCGCCATCGCTCTTTTTTCATAGATTCTCACTCATACAGCAATCTTTCTTTATGTTCTCTTACTGTAAAAGCGGATGTGGTGTCTTCATCTCATCTTTGCATTCCTAGAAAGAAAGACGGAGAGGAAAGAATGGGATGGGGTTTTTCTCGTTTGATTATTGGAATGGTAAAAATAAAATAAAGAAAGACAGCAAAAAAAAAAAATATGCTTAAGTTTTAACTGGGACATCAGTATAAATCTGTTGTTTCAAAATATTAGGATTGTTTATTGATGAAGAACAAGTAACCCTAAGAATAAGCAATCTCCAATTCGAAATATAGGTTGCAAGAAAAGTTTTAATAAACTTTTTGAAGGATAACACCAAATCAATTTTTAACTATCTGTAATAAATCTTGGATAATCTACTAGCATAATAAGGCTAAGCTAAAAATCCTGCCATTAAAGTTTATCCAATAGCCTCAAAATGATCAGCGACGGAAAACAAAGTAGGGTAAGATATGAATAAGTTCATTATGACCTGTTTCGGGAAAAACAAACAATAACCATTGAAGTTTATTATAAGCAACTAAGAGATTGAATCGAGAGAAATTTTTGCAAGAAAAATGGCCTTCGTTGATAAATAGAAAAAAAGTGTTCCTGTAGCAAGACAATGCCGTACCTCACATTACAAGTGATTAACAGTCTCTTAGAAGAATTTTGCTGGAGAATTATTCTTAACGCATCGTATTCTCTCGGCTTTACTCCTATAGATTATCAACTTTTGATAAGCTGGAATAATCATTTTGCAAGCAATGAGGCACAATCTCTACAAAAACACACGAATTTCCTACAAAAATAATTAAATGATCTTAAATCAATTTAAAAATTAACAACAAATTATGTGTAAACATTTTTAATGAACACAAATTTTTAGTATTATGAATAACAAATTTCTATAATTTATATTAACTATTCTATGATTAATATGTAATTTTCGAATCACGATTTAAAAAGATTTAAGATATTGTTCACAACATGATATTTCTGTGAAGTTGATTTTTTTATTTTTATTATCAAATTACTGATTAAATAATAATTTTTCTTAAAAAGACTTTCCGATAAAACAGTCATATTTTGTAAAAGTACTTATTATACATATGACATTTAAATATTTTTGTCAGTTTTGTAGTCATATATGTATTCCTGATAGGTTTACTACAATGATTTTTTTTTTTTGCATTACCTTAATTTTTTACAACATTTTTAATTAATTATCATCTTCTATAAAATAATAATATTTTAAAAATATAATTTTACTAGAAATGTTTCACCGGAAAGATTCATATTTTTGTAGTTGTTAATTTCGCTTAATGTTCATATTTGTATTTGCTTATTTCGTTTAATATACCGCTCATATTTACATACCTTTATTTCGTTTAATATATCTTTCATATTTGCATTTGCTTATCTATTCGTTCATACGTTTGTATTTGCATATGAATTTATGTAATTCAATGCATTGATTATTTTTCTTTTTTTCTACAATGAAAGCAACTCTACAGTTTTTATTCTTAAATTCGGCACAAAAGTTATTTTGGGGAGGTAATTTAATATTTATTTGCATAGAGATAAAGTGAATATTCATGGAAAGAAACAACATTTTTATTTTTAGTATATGCGATGGAAGGTGCGAAAATCCATAAATATTTAAATAGTGCTATCAATTCCACCCTGGTATCACCTAAATGAAATCTCTTTTAAAATATTTATTTATTCTAAAATTTATTTTCCTTATGAGATATTAGGTCGAGGTGAGGTAAAATGAATTTTATAAGGTACATTTTTTTACTCTTTTTTAAAAAGCAAGCAATTGGTGAAAATTTTTTTTTACCAAATTGTTCGTTCACTTTACCAATTAACATTTATCAAGTTTGTTATAATTTCATTATGAATTACTTTAACAATAATAATTACATAATTTACAATTATAATAATTAGCATAATTTAAATAACTTATTAAGTAATTACGTTATAATACAATTACATAATTTACATAATTAACTAACTAATTTATATAATTAATTACTAATTTATATAATTAATTAACTAATTTACTTACATAATTAATTACCTTATTTATTTACATCATTAATTAACTAATTTACTTACATAATTAAGTAACTAATTTACTAACATAATTACAATAATTAAGATACTTTACAATAACTTCAGGGGTTTAAGGAGGAGTTGTAGTTGTTGTCGTGATGAAGGAGAAGTTGTACACAATATCTCGTTTTTATCCAATATGCAATGAAAGCGACACATAGATCTCAACCTAGACGGATCCTTGGCAAAGGCGATTTCGTCTGCATTGTACATTAAGCTTCCATGATCACTTATAAGTCATTTTATTAGAATGCCCGCTACCACCAATGGCAATTCAATAGGCCGGCCAGCTAGCTCCATTCTATTTATATTGCACTTATTTCCTTTAATTCTGCAATATTTTACCACTATTGGAACACCATAAGCTTCTTCAGTTTCTATATAACATTTATTCCTATTTACTACATCCCTGACAGTTGCATCCAGTCATCGAGATTATAGGAGGGTGAAAGCTTATTTATCATTTTGCAACTCTACACAATTCAGAATAGTAAAAGTTTTTAAGGTAAACTATGTTTACAATTTACCAACTCTCACAAATATTAGGAGCAATTGTAAACACCTGAGCACCCAAAACATCTACAAAAGCTAGATAGACATAATTCAATAATGTTAGGTTAAAGAAAAAGGTTAAATAACAATAACAAATAATACAAGCAATTTGCATTTTCCTTGTCTTCCAGAAAGTACAGAAACAAATGAGTAACAAAAGTTTAAAACAAATATACACATGCTTGTTTTTCAAGTGACTAGGTCTAGGCCATTACCAATTGTTGCATAAAAATCGTGAGTTTACTAGCAGTATATTTGTGTTAACAAATTTTAGTTTATGATCGTCTAGGTCGTCTTTATAATCGTCTAAAATCCACGTGGGCACAGTTGATACTTGTCTACAATTACCCTTCCTGAATCTGTTTTTGTCACATTTGTCAAGTTTGTAATTAATTAAAAAATAGTAAAAAGTATCGATGAAATAATAATAAGTTGTATTTGTAGTATTGTAAATGAGGCGTGATGACCAAATGACAAGCCCTCTGGCGCTCGGAGCCACAGGGTTCGAGTCCCCGGCGGTGCCATGGAAGTGTGTAGTAGTTCGGAATGCTCTTAAACCGTAGGTCCTGGTCTAATATGACGTAGGTCTGAAAATCCTAACCCGTAAAAAGAAAACGTCTTCTGTCTCGAAATCTGCCAGCAGGTAGACGGCATTGGCCCACCATGGGGTTTGGGGCAATGAAGAAGTATTGTAAATTATGTAAAATTACAATAAATTATAATGTAGTTTGCAATGTTTTCTTTTTCTAATGCAGCTGGTAAACACTTAGACAGCTTGGTCTTGGATGCCTTAAGGTAAGCGCTGCATAGACGTTACTCTTTGCTAAGGGGCGCGTGTAGCTTGAAGATAAGTCACGGACGCGGAGTAACAATGCTCCCGCAACGCTCTACGATCATATTAGACCGGGACGTACGGTTTTAAAAATTCGAACCACTACAAATATCCACAGCACCGCCGGGACTCGAACCCGAAACCTGTGGTACCGAGCTCCAGAGCGCCAGCCACTCAGCCATTCAGGCCCAGTTTGGAATGTTATTACAAGCATAATTTTTTAATATATGTTATTTTAATACCTGCTATATCTATTTATTGGTAAATCCGTTAAATCGTATATTTATACATTAGGGCTTTTTCATTACAATTTTCTTTTTCATTGTTGAAAATTCTCGGAATTTCATTTCTAAATCTGAAAATGGCAATTTTGTAATTTGCTGGGTTGTCCTATAAGAGGCTATTATTACACTCATGTCCATAAATTAAGCATAATGAAGTTCAGGCAAAGAAAGAGACAGAAGCAAAACAAATTTGACTTATTTGTAAAGTCTATTTACTAAACAAAAGGTAAAGAGTAAAAAAGATGCTATATGTTTGACATAATTAATAAAAATTGTGATTTTTACTCCCTGAGCAAATTTCAAAAAAGAACCTATTTACAAAAAACAGTATAATATGGTTAGTATGATGGTTAATATGGAATATGTCTCTCGGACGATGCAATGCAGGCCTTACAACGTCTAGGCATGCTGAGTATCAAATTATCAATCTGATCTTGGGAAATATTACACCACTCATCAAGCAATGCCTCCAGTTCCGGTTGACAGGTGGGAGAGGGCTGACGGGCTGCAACTCGACAAGCATATGCTTTATTGGATTCAAGTACGGTGAGTATGCTGGCCAATCCAACGGGTGATATCCTCCAATTGAAGGCATTCGTCTACAATGTTTGCACGGTAAGGACGGGCGTTGTCATCCATAAACAGAAATTCAGCACCCATGGCGCCCCGAAACAAACGTACATGTTGTTCCAGAATGACATCCCGATAGATGTGGTCTGTCATCGTTTTCTAACATGCAGGTCAGTTCTGGAACCAAGAATAATTCCCTAACAAACAAGCCATCCTGCACCACCTTAACGGTGCGTTCAATGGTGTTCTCTTGGTGGTAACGGGTACCTGGCGCTCTCCATATGAAAGTCCTGGCGAGAATCAGACTGCAAACTAAACCTGGACTCGTCGGAAAACATCACACAAGACCACTTTGCGGTGTCCATAATGCATGCTCTCTACTCCAGGTTAATCGCAGGCGACAGTGAGTTGCGGTAAGTGGAACACATCTGACAGGCCTACGAGCATTCAGGCCCTAAGTACACGGTTGCCTTTGAAACTGTCGTACCGGTATGAAGAGATCTGACACAGGTCTGATGCTGTGATCCGTCTGTTTCTTTTGGCAGTAATAAATACCGGTCCTCATTCGGCGGTGTAATACCTGTGTTGTAACATCTATTCATATACCTCATCTTGGAATCGTTGTCAAAGCCTGGAGATGAAATTCAAGTTCCTCCGGATACTTCCAGCTGGATATGTCCACATTCCAGTCGTCCGATAATTCTACCACGTGAAAAATCCTCCAAATGCTTCCTTTGTGCCATAACTATCGGTTATTGCACTGAAAGGCTTAAAGCGCTTGTGAACAATTTTACTTCTTTGCCATATTCCTTATATACCCCTCTCTTACATCTGGACATTGCGACGTACTATCCGCGCCATCTGGTGGTTTTCAAGATGTGTGTGTAATTTACAAGTGAAATTTTTATTTCAGAGTTCAATTTCTGTGTGATTCTAAATTATCCTTAATTTATGGACATGAGTGTATATCTGGTATTTGAAAATTTAAATGTGTTTTTTTTTTCATTTTGGGGTGTTCATTCAGAATATTCTTTCTGTGAGCGTATACAGATTGTAGTCATTTAATATCATGACCTATGTGACCTACATGAAACGAGTTTATAAACAATTGCCTTGTCACGAACAATTCTATGACCTAAAAACTAGAAGAGAGTTCATGTTATATAACCTAAACTGTAACTGTCAAATCAAGTTTCTTCTCGTTGTTATGTGGTACAATTTCATTTTTCATTTTTGGAAGCTTAGTGTTTTGGCATGAGTAAATCAGAGATATTCAACATTGTTTTCTTGTGCTGCGTTTGAATCAAAAATACATTTGAATTTGTATTTAAAATAAAACCATGTCTCAGATTTCACTTAAACTAATTAATTTAGTTATTGTTGTTTAACATAAATGAACAAGATGATAAATAATGAACGACAAAAATAATGACAAATAAATAAAATAATACAGCAAACTAGCTTTTGATTTCTTTTTTTTTCAGTGATTGAGGTAACATTTACTATAAATTATTGAAATAAGATGCATATATCGGAAAAAATAAAAATAAATATTCATTTTCATTTAAGCAATATAAAAGACTTTTTGTATATTTAGATGCAATTAGAATTTTAGAAAATAAATAAAATTACATTAGAATATCATTTTTCAAAGTCACCACATTCATAATAGATCTCCATCGATGATGGTCCAGACGTTGGAGAGTTTTAAAGTATATAGTTTAAAAGTTGGACGTCATATGGTAACATCTAAATTTCTTGTACTTTTCACAAAGTCAATATAATTGATATACAATCAAAATATGTATGTCTAATTGTATATTTTTTAAAAGATAGCCAGTTAAAACTTTTACTTTTTCCTCATCTTTCTAAACTATAATTACTCAATTTAATAGAGCTACTTAAAAATACGTTTAAAAATAAATGCAATAAAGTGAGAAATTGAAAAAAAAAAAAAATGTATATCGAATGATTTGTCTATATGTTTAACGATATTCAATTTATTGATTTGAATATCATTAATAAAAAATTTATTTATTCCAAGATCTATAAATTTTAAAATCAAATCGAGGTTATTTGTTTATGAGCTTACTTGCTTTGTCATTTAAATTCATATATGTTGTATTTCCTTTTATATATTATATATATTTAGTTTTATGTCCACCTTAGACATTTCAACAGAAAAATCAATACCATCTAAAAAAAAATATTATTGGCAATTTAACGGGAATTTATGAGATCGTTATCTTTATTTTAGTGCTGATATTTTAAATTAATGATGATGTTCTTCCATAAAAATACTTCAGATTATATGTATAGTACTATTAGAAAAGTTTTCTTGTTAACAGGAAACATTTATATTTCTATCATTCATTTCCTTTTACATTGAATTCCTATGTTTTTCGTAGATTTCATTTATTTTGTCTTCTATTTGATTTGTTCCATTCTTTTTCCATTCAATTTTATTTTTTCGTTCATTTCGTTTCGCATTCAACTCCTATTCGATTCGTCCATTTTCTATTGATACAGATTTGATTCGTTCATTATGTTTGAAATTCAATTCCTATATATAATCATTCTAATTAGTTTAAGAAAGAATAGAAGTCATATTTAAAATTGGTTTTTCCATTATTCTTTCTAGGGATTTTATTATTAAATTTAACATTTCTTTGAATTGTTTCTTTAAGGGATTATTATTCTGGAAATGAAGACATTCATATGGCGAAATAATATTCATTCTTTTTTACAGCAAGTCAAATGCGCTAAAAATCTATGAACTATTAAAATAATGAATCATTCCAATCATCGTTTTCTTGCTTAGCCGTAGTCTGATATTCCAAGAATTGTTATTTACTTGCATAGGTCAATGTACTATCATTTTTATTTGTTTTCAATTGTTATATTGATCTGAAATTTGTTTCCCGTTATTAACTTATAATTAATTTTTCAGTTAGGTATTGCATAAATAATGACACAAATTTCTTACACTATACAATTATGTTTATGTTTATTTATAAAACCAGTAAATATAAACATAATTCGTATTGCACAATATTTTAAATAATGCTTTACATACACTGAAGTGACAAAAGTCATGGGATACCTCTTAATATCGTGTCAGCCCTCCTTTCGCCCGGCGAAGTGCAGCAACTCGACGTGGCATGGACTCAACAAGTCGTTGGAAGTCTTCTGCAGGAATATTGAGCCATGCTGTCTCGATAGACGTCCATAATTGTGAAAGCGTTGGTGGTGCAGGATTTTGGGCACGAACAGACCTCTCGATGATGTCCCATAAATTCTCGATGGAATTCATGTCGGGCGATCTAGGTGGCCAGATCATTCATTGGAATTGTCCAGAATGTTCTTCAAACCAATCTCGAACAGTTGTGGCCCGGTGACATGGCGCATTGTCATCCATAAAAATCCCATCGTTGTTTGGGTACATGAAGTCCATGAATGGCTGCAAGTGATCTCCAAGTAGCTGAACATAAGCATTTCCAGTCAATGTTCGGTCCAGTCACACCAGAGGACCAAGTCCATGCCATGAAAAAACAGCCCACACCATTACGGAGCCATCACCAGCTTGAACAGTGCCTTGCTGACAGTTTGGGTTCATGGCTTCGTGGGTCTGCGCCACACTCGAACCCTACCATCAGCTCTTACCAACTGAAATCGTGACTCATCGGACCAGGAAATGATTCCAGGCTGGAATTGCCCAAGAAAGCCAAATTTCTCCGCACAGTTCTAACAGACAAGTCCTTGTACGTCCCACATTGATTTCTGCGGTTATTTGACGCAGTGTTGCTTGTCTGTTAGAATTTACGACTCTTTGCAGACGTCGCCGGTCTCGGTCGTTAAGTGCAGGCGGTCGACCACTGCGCTGTCCATGGTGGGATGTTATGCCTGAAATTTCATACTCTCGGCACACTCTTGACACAGTGGATCTGGGAATGTTGAATTCCCTAACGATTTTCGAAATGGCATGACCCATGCGTCTAGCTCCAACTAACATTCCGCGTTCAAAGTCTGTTAATTCCCGTCGTGCGGTCACCATCACGTCAAAACCTCTTCAAATGAATAACTTGAACAGAAATGAAAGCTCTGCGAAAGCACTGCGCATTTATACCCGTTTACGCGATGCTACTGCCATCTGAAAATTTGCATATTGCTATCCCATGACTTTTGTCACTTCAGTGTATATACATATCCATTACCATATTATTAAAATGAATTCCTGCTTTATTTAGTGAATATGTATTCAGTTAATTTAACAGAATATGTATTCAGTTTATGAAAAAAAGAGAAGAACAGCATAGTTAAATTTTTTGAAATTAAAAAAAAGATTTCAACGATCGTTAAGTAATACTGTAATTATGTTCTTATCTTTATAATTTATTTTTATTCCAAGACAAGATTGCAATAAACAGAGTTTATCAACAGAATGCATAATGTTGCAAAAAAAAAAAAAAAAAAAATGAAAAAAAAAAAATGAAAATAGAATTTTTTTTTTCTTAAATCATCGATAGTTGAGGTTTCCTTTTTATTCAAAAATTTCAATGTTATCAATTTAAAAAAGAAGAAAATATCTAGAAACGCAAAAATGAAATTTTGTTTTTCGTTTATAATTTTTACTTTCAGGTAATTAAATTTAAATGACTGTTATTGCTTTTCGAACTATGTTTTCTTACTTTAAATATCCGTCTTTGCAAATTTCTACTTCCAAATATTTCTTAATTGTAAGTCATGTTTGAAGTTAAAAATAATTCATCGTATCGCAATCGATATTCTTACTTCGATATTTCAAATTAATGATAATCTTAATGATACCATTAAATGATCCCAAAATCAAGCATTAAATCTGCTATAAAAGTTCATCAATAAACAAAAGAAATCTTATTTTTCATAAGATAGCAGGCTTCTGTATTATAAGAGAATTTTCTCATCCATTTTTTTCGGTACAAATTTTGTTATAATTAACAATGGATTGAAATAAAATTGAAAATATTTACCGGAAATTCAATATTTCTAGAATAGAATAGCAATGAGATATGTTAGTATTAGAATAGTATTCTAGTACTAGTATTTTAGTAGAATAGTATTCTAGTACTAGAATAGTAATGAGACTCATGTTCTCAACTTTTACAATAATGACGAGTTTCAATCTAGTATATTATCTAGTCATAGTATTTTCTAGCAATAATTACTTCTGATTAAGTTCTGTTTAACTTCGTATGTAATGCTATAATAATTAAAAATGATTTTTTTTTCCTCCTTTGTAAGTAGTTAGAAAATTTATAATTAACTTTATGAAAAATATATTAAGTAATGAAGTCAGTGCTATAGATAATATGTATTGATTAATATAAGTTATGAGTAATTCATAATAATTATTTTAAGTATTTTTGAATGATGTTTTGTATAATTATTATTTTGAAGTAATTAAAAGAAAGTAATTTTAATTCTTGTTATAATTAGAAGAGATTTTTTTTTAAATATGATAAATGAAACATGATTTAAATATTGACAATTTTAGAAAAATGAATTAATAGCATCATTATTTTTTTTATGTTTTCAATACATTCTTTTTCCATGGCAATAGATATCCAACATCGTCGTCAACATTTGGATAAAAAAAAAAGATGTCTTAGGATGCTTATAAAATAATTATTTCTATAAATTATTTGTTAAAAATGAATTTAAGTAGTATTTATTTGCTTAAATCTATTACTATTATACATACCACACCTATTATATACACTATTACGACAAAGCAAAAATTATCATATAATAATAATATTTTAGTTTTTAGACATTGAACTAATTAAGATGATGTAACAGTCTTTAATCTGAAAATTGGAAAATAATTTAGAAAATTAATAGCAAATGTAGATGAGTATTAAAATCAAATTAAATAATTTAATGTCTTCATTAATTTCTGTATAGTTTCATAATTAAAAAATTAAAAAAATTCAGACATGATAATCTTTTTAACGTATTTTACAATTTCATGACAAACTTTTTTCTGTGTCTTTAAAATATGGCATGAACCTTTTTTTCGAGCACCAAAATCTTGATATATTAAAGGTATCTGAAATTACTTCGTTAAAAATAAGTATTCATTTTAACTTCTTCAAATACAATACTGAAATTATTGATTTTTGATTAACCCTTTTATTTGTCTAAGCTATTACATTTAGATCTTATCTTATACTTATTTAAAAAAATGTAATCATTTTAGTAAAATAAATATTTTACTTATTCATATTTTATATCCTTGTTAACTATTTCAAATAAAACTCAATACTAATAATATTTTAGTATTGTCAGTTTAACGTGAATTTATGGAATAATTATATGTTCTTTCCCGATATTTTAAATTGATAATATTCTTCTAAAAAAGTATCCCAGATAATATATTTGTACCATAGGAAATTCTTACCCAATAAAAAATATATTCGTAATTACATTCGTTCTTACTCGTATATTCGTTCAAATAATGTGTTGTACTTCTGAATTTCAAAAACGTTCCTTCATAATTCTCTTTTTAAGAAAGACTCAAAGGATTTTATTATTAAATTTAGTAATGCACTAAAAGGTTTGGTTAGGGGTTTATTATTTATAGTTTAATAAAAGAATGAATAGTTTAGAAGGAAATTCCATTCATTCTTTTAGGGTTACATAATTTCTGTGACCCTCATATGAATTGCTATTGATGTGAAAATCCATTTCTTTAGTATTCATTAGTTAGGAATTTCATAATTAAGATTTAAAAAAAATTAATTAAATGAATTTGTTGTAAATCTTACCAATAAATTACAATAATTAGATTGTACTTTGATAAATTTAAATCATTGTATATATTCATAATCATTTAACTGTTAATCATTTTGATTTCATTAATGGTTATTTAATGTATTTCTAGTAATATGTTGAAAACTCATTAAAATAGTAATATAAAAATTGTAAAAGAATTTAAATTAATAATATAAATATATTTATTATTGGAATATTTAAAATATTTTTATGTTATGGTCTGTCTTTTTTGTCTTCCTATTAATAAATTTAATTGCTGTCATCATTAGAAAGAAACAATTTTCTTACTGTTTTCTGACGAGTTTTATTTGCTAATGACCTGACATATGATTCGAAATATTTTGAAAGATAATATTATTGATCAAGTCCGTCTTTAAAAGATTCAAAGTGGAAACCATACTTGAAATTATAAACAATATAGAAAAAATTGTATGTATTCAAAAATAAACTTTTAAGAATTTGGATGACTTGTAGATTACTTCATTATCTGCAATAGATTATTTTCAAAAGCTTTTGTTTATAATTTCTAAAATCTTTATATATTTTAATAATAATAAGAAAATTTTAATCAATTCTTACATTTGGATACTAGATGCTTTCAAATAAATTGAATGAGCGATATGTTTTTAAATGCCCTGTGTATTCTTCTTATAAATTGCATGAATTAAAATATTTATGGATTTATTTCTGAATAAAAAAGATTAATAAACAATGGCCATTTTCATTCAAAATGTTTGAATTACACATACATGCATATACACTCATGTCCATAAATTAAGGATAATTCAGAATCACACAGAAATTGAACTCTAAAATAAAAATTTCACCTGTAGAATTATCACACACATCTTGAAGAAGAATATGCAAATTACAGGAAACCACCAGATGGCGCGGATAGTACGTCACAATGACGAGAAAGAGAGGGGTATATAAGGAATGGTGGCAAAGAAGTAAAATTGTTCACAAGCGCTTTAAAAAGCCTTTCAGTGCAATAACCGCATAGTTATGGCACAAAGGAAGCATTTGGATGATTTTTTACGTGGTAGAATTATCGAACAACTGGAATGTGGACGTACCCAGCTGGAAGTATCCGAGGAACTTGGAATCTCCCAGAGTGTCATCTCAGGCTTTGGCAACGATTCCAAGATGATGGTAATGGGAGTAGATGTTATAGCACAGGTCGCCCTGGGTTACAACGCCGAATGAGGACCGGTATTTAGCAGTTACTGCCAAAAGAAACAGACGGAGCACAGCATCAGACCTGTCTCGTCAGCTCTCTTCAGCTACCGGTACGACAGTTTCAAGGCAGACCGTGCACAGACGCTTAGGGCACATTGGTCTATATGCTCGTAGGCCTGTCAGACGTGTTCCACTTACCGTAACTCACTGTCGCCTGCGATTAACCTGGAGTAGAGAGCATGCATTGTGGACACCGCAACAGTGGTCTGGTGTGATGTTTTCTGACGAGTCCAGGTTTAGTTTGCAGTCTGATTCTCGCCAGACTTTCATATGGAGAGCGCCAGGTACCCGTTACCACCAAGAGAACACCATTGAACGACACCGTTACGGTGGTGCAGGATGGCTCGTTTGGGGAGGAATTATTCTTGGTTCCAGAACTGACCTGCATGTTCAGAGTGTAACGATGACAGGCCACATCTATCGGGATGTCATTCTGGAACAACATGTACGTTTGTTTCGGGGTGCCATGGGTGCTGAATTTCTGTTTATGGATGAGAACGCCCGTCCTCACCGTGCAATCATTGTAGACGAATGCCTTCAATTGGAGGATATCACCCGTATGGATTGTCCAGCATACTCACCGGACTTGAATCCAATAGAGCATGTGTGGGATATGCTTGGCCGACTTGAATTGGCTTGAATTGCAGCCCATCGACCCCCTCCCACCTGTCAACCGGAACTTCGGAGGGCATTTCTTGATGAGTGGTGTAATATTCCCCAAGATCAGATTGATAATTTGATACGCAGCATGCCTAGGCGTTGTAAGGCCTGTATTGCATCGCCCGGGAGACATACTCCATATTAACCATCATACTAACCATGTTATTCTGTTTTTTTTTGTAAATAGGTTCTTTTTGAAATTTGCTCCAGGGAGTAAAAATCGCATTTTTATTAATTATGTCAAACATATAGCATCTTTTTGCTCTTTACCTTTTGTTTAATAAATAGTCTTTACAAATAAGTCAAATTTGTTTTGCTTCTGTCTCTTTCTTTGCCTGAACTTCATTATCCTTAATTTATCGACATGAGTGTATATATATATATATATATGCATGTATGTAATAACATTAATGTAATTCAAACATTTTGAAAGAAAATGACCATTGTTTAATAATCTTTTTAAGCCCGAACCCAAAAGATGGTCTAAATTGATGTGGCTTTTTAAAAATATAACTAGTTTTCTTTGATTACTTCTAGAATTTATAAAAAAGCAATTTTAGATTGGATTGAACAATCGGATATTGTTCTGACTGAAAAAGAATCTATACAATTTAGATTTAAGTATGCCAGAAATAATATTGATAAGTATATGTTTCACATACTACAATTATTGATCCTAAGTATGAAGATAGTAGGTCGCATATACTTACTGCAAAGGGACCGCGAGCCACAAAAAACAAAATTTCCAAATATCTATCATATATTTATTTCATTTATATTGATGAAAATAAATAATATAATATAAAGTAAATAAAAATTTTATGTATAATATGACATTAATTCAATAAATGTTTTGGATATCGGGTAAATGTTTGTAATAATATAATTAGTAATCGATTTCTTTTATTTTATTTAGTAAAGGTTTTTGTCGTAAATATACGTTGATCCAAATATTCTGATAGCAGTACTCAACACAAAGCTAGAACTTAGAGACAGACAGTGACCGAAATAATTCATCTAAAAATAATTTTAAGTATCTTATAATCTAAAAAATATATTTTACAAAAATAAAAAATATACCAAATGTTAGTCTTTAATGCATCATCTAATAAATAGCTATTTTTTGAACAAACAAAAAATAAGAAAAATATACCAAAATGAAATTAAAATTTTGATCATTTTAATGCTTAATCATCACAAATAAATTTTAAAAAATTTCTTGATTACAAATGTTTTAGATAAAAGATCTTACCTTGAAGTGGAGCATATTTTTTGGCTATTCAATTAAAAACGTATTGGAATTTTGAAACGAACATTTGATATAGCTATTGTTTTGTTCTATTAGGTGATATTTTGATGCCAACAAAGTTTAAACACTTGTGTTAAGCTAATAAAAAATAAATAATAACATACGCACTACATTCATGCTAGCACGTTATTGATAAAAGTTTATTTATTAGTTTGCCATTAATTAAAAAATACTGAATAATGTTCCTCTAATTAGTGTTTTGTTTATTTATTCATATTCTATGTAATCAAAATTTGAAAAATTTTTTAAAACAGTTTCTTGTCTTATGACTTTTTAATGTAAGATTTGCTTGAAAAGCGACAATAATTCAGAGTCATTAAATTCTTTATCTAATTAGTAATAATTGATACTTTCTATTTTTTTATGAACTGTTTCTTAATTCTTCAGACTTATTGAGAGAAAACATAAGATTTTTATTATTCAGTGTTTGATAAATAATTGTATGGACAACAATTAGCCAGACATGCTAAATTTCATGAAAACCACGAAGTAATACTATGTGCAGAGCGCTAAAGCAACCATGTTCAGACTTATAAATAGGTTCAATGTTAAGTTTGATTAGACTATTCCTATTAAAATTTTAAAAAATAAAAAGAAGTAGGTGTTTCTACTTTTTTTTTATTTAGAATTTCTATTTAGCATTTAAATTAATGGGTTTTTTTTATAAAATGGAGCAAATTTTTTTTTTTTATAAAATGGAATTAATTTCAACCATTTTCCAAAATAAATGTTGCAAATTATTAATTTATGTTTAAGTAATAATATTTTTAAAAAAAAAAAATATCCGATTTTAGATGTTTTTAGAGCATATAAGCAATCAACTTAATTTAAAATATTTAATTTGGGTAACTCTCTAAAGTAAAATTATCTTCATTAACTTCCATGTTTACTTAGATGGCGGTAGAAGTTTCACGTTTTATAATGATCTATATTTTCATCGTTAATGTCGTTGAATACATTAAAAACTAATTAAAACAAGCCTAATTTACCGTCGGCTCGTGTTAACGATCCCAAGCACTAACAAGACTCATTATCTTACTCATTCTCAGTGCTCCTAATTTAGTCACATCCGGTAATTAGCAATTTAACTTCTTTATGCAAAATATGAGGAAAACCATTCACATACACGTGTCTGCTCAAAACCATCCGCTCTTATTTTTGACTGGTTCATTTGAACGAATTCTGCTGGAATTGACAGTTCCCGTCTGATTGAATTGTGAAGATGAAACATTTAACATTTTCGGAAAGTATAGGAAAAGAATGGTTAAAATACTGATGAAACCTGGATTTGTTAATGATGACGGAAGTAAAATAATGAAATATATGAGTCTCTAAATAGTTATTTCTTACTATAATAAATTTATTTGCTCAAATAAGTCCTCATTTAAATAAATTGATACAATTTTACTCTCTTCTTGTCTGATTTTCGTATTCCTTTGCTTTGCTTATAATTGGTTTTCTTAATAAATTCTAAACTTAGGAATATTTCCTATCTTATGTAAAATATAATGAGCTGTCTTAGATTTACATGACTTACTAAAATCGTTTTTTATATCAGATTTTAATGTTGTAGCCACTAATTTTTAAATACAGGGGATTATGATTTTAAAGTTCCACTTTCAAAGTGCTGCAAAAAAAAGAACACTCTTCACCATGAGTTCAAATTTGAACTGAAGATATTGAGGAAAAGAGAAACGGTATGTCAACAAAAGTTCCGACGTGTATTAAAAGATGGCGCTATTAGCGGTTTACATGACTTACTAAAATCGTTTTTTATATCAGATTGTAATGTTGTAGCACTAATTTTTAAATACAGGATGATTATAATTAAAGTCCCACTTTCAACATTCTGTAAAAAAGAATCACTCTTCACAACGAGTTCAAATTTGAACAGAAGATAACTGAAGAATGGGAAACGATAAGGCATCAAAAAAGTTCCAAAGCGTATTAAAAGATGGCTCTGAAACCGCCATCTTTTACTACTTTAATTCGGTTGCCAGTATTATTTTGAATCGAAATTTGGCATGAGATGCACATTAAACCAACTGTAGTGTTCAATGTGCTTGATTGTTTCGTTTTTTCGACGGAAAAAAATTACTTCCAAGTCATTTAACAGTTATAACACTTTTAGTGGAAAACCATCCATCACGGCAAGGTCATATCAAAACCGGATGGGAAAATTCGATGGAACTGTTTTTTGATGCCATACTGTTTCCCCTTCTTCGAGTATCTTCAGTTCAAGTTTGAACTCATTGTCACAAATGTTTCTTTTTTTTTTTTACAGCATTTTGAAAGTGGTACTTTAATTATAATCACCCTGTATTTATCCACTTTTTCTCACAATAATCTGAATTTGAAGATAGACACTGTTGCTAAATTCTTAATTTACTTTCAGCACTATCTTCAGCCTGAAGCTACAGCAAGTTAAAAGAATATTAGCATCCTATTGTAAAAAGTAAAAAAAAAAAAAAAAGAATATTGTTTGCATAAAATACATTTTATGCTATTAGCTTTAGAAAATTTCATCTGGTTTGCTTTACGAAATGATAAATAAAAATTAAATATTTACAGAGATTTTCGATGTAAACTCTATAAAATTTCAACAAAGATCTTTGTCCTTCTTTTACAGTTTTGAATATTTATGAGTTACTGTCTTTTTTTTTTTTTTTTTTTGTATTTCATGTGAAAAAGACAGTATGTAGTAAAAGTATCGACTACGTTATTTCAAAATATAATTTGCACCAATGATTTAAATATTCATAAATATTGGCAAATGAGTACAATACTGACAATATGATGCATATTGAATTATTTTAGAAACTTAAAAAGAAAAAAAAAGTTAATGTTGCTTTAGAAAAAGATTACTGTTTGCTACAAGTAAAATTTCCATAAATATTAAAAATATCAAAATTTTCTTAGTTTGGGATTAGTTAAAAAGAGACTTTCAACTTAGTTCTATAGCAACTTTCAGAATAGTTTTTGGATATTAGAAGTATTACAAATTTCCAAGCTTATTGTTAAAACAATTCGGACATATGCAAAATATCCAGTTTTTGTTTGATTTTTTATTCTGAATTTATTATCCATTTTTTGAGGAGTATTTCTAAATTTTTCACATTGTTTACTATACTAACATTCTTTATTAAAACATTTTTTATTATTCTTAAGATTGTTTATTATACTATTACGTATATTATACAATTTGCCTCATGGTGAAGACATCAATCGGTTAATAGTAATAAATCCATCATCAGTTTTTTATGTAAATATTTTTTAGCGGATTTTTAAATACAATTGATTTATGTTAACATTTTTTAAGTGTGGATTCTAAATGTGTTGTTGTATACTTTATTGTTGTTCTAATGCAGGAGTGGCAACCCAAAGAATCTTGTGGGCCGCATGTAAAATTATCTATCGCCATATTTGATTTAGACCCACTACAGACATTTTTATATTCATATTACAACCTCTTATATTGGATGTTCAAAGATTCGCGCACATTATGAGTTCGCAGAAAATAATTTAATTATTCTGTGAATTCATAAACGAAACAGGCAATATCTGTCCTATATTCGCAAGAATATTATTTTAAAATCAAAATTCATTTTTCTCATAATTTCGACAGCTAATTTTTGAATATATGGATGCACACATAATTTATTTTTTTAATACATTGGTTTTCCCTAGTTTGGCCATTATAAAATAAATATATTTTGTAAAGTGTAATAAAACTCACAGGCCGGAAAAATGTTCAAGGCGGCCGTGGGTTGGGTCCCCCTGTTCTAATCCAGCCGGCAATCCAGAGACAGTTATTCTGTAATGCCATAAGCAAGGGCTGCACTGCTGTTACTTATTTAGCACGTGTAGCTTGAAGATATGCTACGGACGCGAGCAACACTACCCACAAGGTAGGTTATCATATACTTTCTAACATTAATGATATTTTGTTCAAAGGTTTAAATTGTTAGAGATATTCTTAATATTTGCTGTAAATCATAGATTTTGAAAATATTGGACAGTCAAATGTAGCATGTCGAATCAAAAATCTTCTTACAAAAGTAAACATATCATAAATGTCATCATCTTTTATGTTTAAAGTTTCTTACTTGCAGCATTGGTATTTTGCAAATATTTAAATAATACTGATTAAACTTAATATATTTCTTAGGATAGTTTAAATTAAAATTAAGTTATTATTCATTTTATAGCTAATTAAAAGTAGATACCTAATGAACAAAATCTAACAATTAATATTTTCTCTCTTAAGCAAGTAGAAGGGATATACTTCAAAAATAAAGTGGAAAATATATTCAATGTGTGAAGTTTCAAACTAGGTTGTTGTTTTGAAAACTATCTCAAACACTGTTCACATAAATAATTTACTACTACTTTACTAAGATCTAATTAATGCTGTTTTAACCACCAATAAAAACAATGTTATGTTAATTCTCTGATACAACAAGTTGCTGATAACAGAAAGGAACAAAAGAAAACTTTTGGATGAGAGCTGTTTAGTGTCAAAACAGATTTCTTTAATAAATGAACTCTTTAGCAATATTAATAAAGTAAAATGTTTGTTTTTAAAGCTTCAAATTCTTATCACAGCTTTTCGAATACGTAATTGGCTTAACTGAAAATTTCAGCTGCTGAAGATGTGTTTGCAGTAGTTATTTTACCATGTTCATTTTAATAATTAAAGTCTGAAACAAAGCTAAATAAGCGTGACCTTTAAAAGAATCAATATTTAATTTCAGTTTTCTAAGTGTAAACGAGAAGCCCATTAGTTTAGTTTTTTTTATATAATTTTGATATAATACGTTTTAAGCAAGTTGTAAATATACAAAAATATAGATAATTTTTTGTTACTGATGTATCTAGAATCAGACGAAAATACTGTAGTTCACGTTGAGATATAGATTGCATGATTTAGCTTTTTGATAGAGAGCATTTAGGTAGAAACATTCATGTATGCTTGTAATTATATACAAAATCCAAAATTATTTATTTAATTATATTCAAAATATTTATTTAATTATATCCAAAATATTTATTTAATCATAATTCAAAATGCTTATTTATTGAATTAAAGGGGGATATCTTTTGTTAAGTGATATCGATTGATGCAAGTTTCACTCCATGCAATAATTCATTTTGTTAACTTGAAAGAAAATTTGCAGACTTATGAAGGACGCGAGACCCGCGCACATTAAATAAATATTTAAAATTAAACATATAATGCATATCTTTATTTTTTATTCAATTACGTACAATAAAAATATAATATATAAAAGCAAATAAAGAATTTCATGCATAATAGTACACTAATATAATGAGTGTTTTATTATTTGGTTTTGATTTTTGTTGAAGTCAGTTTCTTGAAAGTGATTAGTCAAATTTTACTCCTTGATTTTTTTATAACAATGCCTATTAATATTTGTTCACAATTATGTGTTGTTTAAAAACACTTGAGCATTTTAATGTATTATCAAGAACCATGACATTTTATAATGCATAAAAAAAATTTAAACAAGTATTATAAAAGAAAAAAAAATTTTTAAGTCAATTTTACATTTTTCGCTCTATTGCAGAAAGTCCTTTATAAATAATTTTCATTAGTTTTTTTAAGTTTATCTCGCGCCATCTATTGTAAATATATGCAACTTAAATCTAAAAAAAAAAACCTAAAATTAATTAATTAAATTTAATTACTGAATTAATATTTGAAAAACTGTGTTAACATCCAGTGTCATCCACCACAAGTTCAAAAAAATGTATTTGAACTTGGGTGGATGAATGAAAAGTATTTTAAGAACGATTGAAAATTTGAACAAGATATATATATAGGGAGAGTGTGAGCTAATAGAAGGAATTGAAAAAAAAAAATCACATTATAGGGTTCCTAAATCCAAATTAGCACCTTTTAGCCATATACTTTCCCTGTTTGGAAGCATCTGCAGCTAAAACTAATGAACAGAATTAAATCCGTCATGTATACTGATGTTGTTATGAGTCGAAGTTCCTTGAAAGAGTACATAAGACGGGCTGTTACAAACATCTAAGTTGACAATTGAGGCACAGCTTCACTCACCGGATGCAATAATTTGCATACAGGGAAGGTCAGGGCACTGAAAATATTTCACGTCTCTTTCGAAATCCTAATGCATTGTAATAAAGATTTTCTGTGAATTTCATATTATTGCCATTCATTTCTACGCGTGATTTTTTTTATTGCTGTTCGAACATTGTAAAGAAATTTGATATAATCTATATTTCCCATGCTGCCTTAGTAATTACTGACTTTTTTTCGTTTCCAACAGCTCCAAAATCACATATGAACTAATAAATTTGAAAATTCTACTTAGATTGTGTAAATCGCTTTGTGCGTTCGTGGCTGCAGCACCAAAATATCCCCCTATCGGCTACTTTTGGTGTTTTATTGCAAAAATAATATTATCAAGTTTTCCACAGTCTGTATATGAAATTTGGTTTCATTCTATTTATTAGCTTTTGTTGCAGATACCTCCAAACTTGGAAAGTTATTCTATGAACACTTTCAAATGTATATTATATATATATATGTAGTAAATAATTTTGAAGGATTTATGGGTAGGTGGGCCACAGTTATGTTATAACAAGTGAATGCGACACGCAACCTCCATAAGTCTGTACTTTCCTATAACAATTCCTGTTATAACTCAAATAAAATGGGAAAACAATATATATATTTGAATAGAAAATATTTTTCTTGCACTTGCTCTCGTGTTTCAAAGGCCTTTTCATGGAAAGTGAATATTTCCTTTCCGGTGTTTGGTTAGTCTATGACTGGACACTGTTCTTCATTCACCTTCAGTTTTGTTTTCTCTCTCAGTCTTTCTCTGTTCATCTCTCGTTTCGATTTTTTCGTGTAAAAAAATTCGATGGCAGCCATTTCTTTCCTCATCCCGATTTCTCCTTTTCTTCTTAGAAGGTTTCTTGTATTTTTGATAATTCAAATCTTTGATGGGAACTTATAGTATTGAGCGCTAAATAATTTACCATTAATCAGAGCTTATATTCCTATCGGTAAGTGTAATAGTCGCTGCTGTGAAAAACGAATAAAATCAAAGATGATTGTGACGGATGAAATGCCTGGGTAGTGATTTCTGGGATTCTACAATTTCCTGATCTTTCTAAAATTTCTAAAATTACAATTTCCCATGAGAGTCTTTTGAGAGATATTACTATCCTTTTTCCCTTCTGGATGTAACGTTATAACATACATTACATCCAAGTAACACCTTGAATAATGGGGCATTATATTATTGTTCTGCGTATTAGAGGAGTATAATTATAATTTGAAGTGTAAAATATGTACATTGCGAATTTATACATATATGCTGTAATTTAAATGCATATATGCACTTATTTTAACAGCATGCATACAATTATTTAACTCAGCAAATCACATTAGCAAGTATAAGTAGATAAATTCGATTTACAGAAGCAGTATGCAAAGCCTATATTAATGCTGAAAGTGCAGAAACCAACGGATAAATATTCTTCTTTTATTTATAATAAAGAATGTATTCTGATTATACAATAATGCAATTCCTAACTGGAAATAGAGGCATTCAGTTTATAAGTACAGAACCTGTTTTTGACCAGGAACGCAAAGGATTTGGAGTTAATTTATTAAAATTTTTTTATTATTTCAATGTATAGTTTATATATCGTTATTAGATCAAACAAAAAAATATAAAAAAACGTACCAATTCGAAATTAAAAAAGTTCGAGTTCGAAAGATCTTACCATAATCCTCTTTTCACTCGATAAAATATATAATATTGCTCCAGAACAAAAATGTTTAATTAGAATGGAAAATTATCAATTATAATATTATTTAATATTAATAGTCAATTAAAGTAATTTTAACACCAACTCTTTAATATTATAATTCACTGCACATACATTAATGAACTATAAAAATCATATTAACAAAATTAAATAGAAAAATATCATTGTAATGGTTGCAAAAACTCCTTAATGATATTGAATGTAGTTAATAATAGTGTATATTCTTCTTTTATTTACAGTTACATATAAGATTATTTATAAAATAATTATTAAATATTTTTAGCATATCGCTGTGGAGACGGCATTTTTTCACATTAAATCTGCTACTTGGACGTGCTTAGTTGCATAAATGCATGCGAAACGAAAATTTAGCTTTAGCATTACTGTAGCGGTTGCAAATTATGTTATCCAGCATTCCAAGAAGTGAAATACCCGTACATATAGGAAAAGTACTTCATATCTATTTTTAACTGCTTACTCTGTGCAAAAAATATTTCAGCTGACTGCAAGATCGGTAATCTGAATTGGATGCAAATTTTTCTGAAGTCACATATTTCGGAAAAAAAGTCCCAGAAAGTCTAATGCTAACCAATAAGTCAGTGGGCAAGGCCTCGTTAGTGAATGATAGATTCTCTCTGTGGGTTTTCTTTCCCTCTAAGGAAGGGGGGGGGCGGCAAGGCATATGTGGGAGGTAATTTAAACGTCATCAATCATTACTCTATATGCCGTGGGCGTCAGTATTTTATGCCGCAAACCAGATTTATAAACAGAATTATTTCCACTATTAAAAAAGCTGAGTTGAAGAATGGGGAAATTTTTTTTTCCTTATTTCAGCTTATGGTAAATAGCTTTTTGATCGTGATGATTTATACTGGAGGAGGGAATATTAGAAAATCTGCTGATGTTAAGATATATAGTGAAAAAAATATAAATGTAATCACTATTAAAAATTTTTTTTTAATATTCAAATGATCACTTTTATAAAGATTAACAGTGTCACTATGACAAATGAGTTCAATAAATTAAGCTCAATTCAAAATGATCGGCTAAAATTATCCATTATTTTACTAATGTGGATTTAGATTTTATCATTATTTAAAACATTATTTTTTTAATTTTTTTTCCAATATGAATGAGAAATTTTATTCAGCAATATGAAAGGATAATAGTTAGATCAGATGTTTGAAAAGTAAGTTATTACCTTGTTGCTGCTTAATGTTTCCTGAAATGCAATATTACTGTAAAGTATTTTAATATAATAATATATAAATTAGGAATTATGCCCATTTATGATATATTAAATGTAAGCTCATTATATATTCTTCAAAATGACAATATTAGCACACTGGTTCCCAAAGTGGGTGATACCCCCTCTAGCGGTCAGTGGAATGGTCAAGGCGTTTTTGGAAAGCATGTAATTAAAATAAAAGGGCCGTGAGTGCATAATGAAAGAAGAGTAGGTGATAATAATTTATTTTCTTCGTCATTTTTAGAGAAAAACGCGGATTTAAAATATTTATAAATTAAAAAAAAGGAAAAGTAAAGAACGAAATCGGCAACAAATAAGTAAATTAGGCCGATTTAAGAATATTGATAACAAAAGAGAATTGAGGATAAACTCATTGGTAGCAGTGCACCAGGTTCATGATTCACATTAGGATCATTTTTAATATAATTCGTAATTTTTTACATCCATATTATCCTTAAAATATATAATATAATATTATCGTATGCCCCCCTGGGGGGGTCGAGTTACTTCTCGCTTATCCTTAAAATATTACTATGGTTGATTTTATATTATCATTCCTCAAAATCTTTATTTATTATGTTTTAAAGATAGAAAGATACATAAAAACACACACACTGTTTACTGTATTTCTCTGTTTGTTGACTTAAAACAGATAATTTTTAAGAGGCTCTTAGTAATTCTTTTAAAATAAAGGCAGCAGGACAAAAATGTTTGGGAACCACTGCATTAGAAAATTTTTAAGAAGAATTTCCCGGAACAATCATTTTCACAATCGTTCATTGAATCAAGCAAATTATTACCAGTCAATAAAACAATTTCACAAAAAGAATAAAAAATCTAATCTATCTATCTATCTATCTATCTATATATATATATATATATATATATATATATATATATACTTTCACCTTAATAATTATAAAAACGAATGATGAATATTTTAATGCCATATTTAGGATATTGCAATCATTGCTTGTATAGTTGTTACAATTAAAAATAATAATTTTTTAAAACCGTTTTTATATCACTTTAATAATAAATAATATGAAACTTAAAATAATAATTAACTATCTTTTTTTTTTTTTAAGTAAATGAAAATAAAATTCTCCAATCGTTAAAAATATATATCCAAGTAAAGAAAAAAAACTTTAAGACATTTCTAACTGCGGATTGAAAGCAACACATTAAAATAATATACAAATCTCTCGAAAAAAATCAGGTCACATTTTCCAATAAAAACTACATGTTACTCACAAAATAAATGATTTCCCATTTAATTAAAAGCTTATTTACTGTTAAAATAAGATTCTTCGATTTACTGTAAAAAAAAACAACACAGAATGTAAAAACAACTTAAAAAAAAGAAAAATGTTTTAAATAGCAATGAGGTTTCTTTTGGAAAGAAGTATTTGTACGTAAAATGATCTTTTTTTTTCTATTAGTTAAAGTTTTATTTTAATTAAAGTAAAATTTTTAAATCTTTATTTGACTTTTAACCATTTTATGAGACTGTTAAATTTCTTTTTTTTTTTCATTGGAATTCTATAAAATGTATAAAAAAATTAAAAAGTCGTTTATTATGTTTTTTATGAAAGTACATAAATTTATATTGTTTGCAATTATTTTTCTTAAATATATCTTTACATTAATTTTTTATTTTTATAATATATATTCTTTAAATCGAATATTATGACGTATAACCTTTCACAATAAAACAGAATCAGCAACGGTGAATTACGCTGTTCTATAAAAAAAGCAAAGAGATTTTTTTAATTTTAATTAGTTTTTTTAAATGTTACTGTAACATTGAGAAAATATTCTTATTACACCAAAATTACCGCTTTGTAATAGGATCATCCATCATTTCGGTGGGTTATTGCAGGTTCTTGATGGACCTCAACTCGGTATGAATATCCTGGAGTAATGGCACCTGTTGGATTTTTAATTCTTCTTCCTCTTTCTCCATGATAGAAATGAATCAACATTTCAACTTATAATGTAGCTTGCTCTCTTAAGCATGGACGAGAAACCTTCCTTTGGTGCATTTCAAACTGAACTTTCTTGACTTAGATGCCCAATGTGCTAATTGCCATCCAGCTTCAGATCTATATGGATGACAGAAATTATATTACTGAAAGAATAATGGAAGTAAAAAGCTGAAATCCAATTACGAAATTTTAACTTATCGGATGTAGCATGTTCTTTTCATTGAACTGTAATGAATAATGAATTAGTTGATTATTATTGGTTATAATAATTCCACAAACTATTCACTATTCAATTTGGAAATTGCAATTAGACATGTAGTTACTAAATGTTGTTCTTCTCATGTTGTTCATGTTGTTTCTAAAATAACGAAATTAATGTTTCACTGTATTCCATAACCCATAACCAGGTTCATTAATTTTAAGAATATGCTAAGGTTCAACAACCATAGCCAGTTCAAGGGAACATCAACTAGGTTCTATAGGGAGTTGTTTTGAAGATCAAGAACATCAACCAGGTTCCATATGGGAATTGGTTAAAGATCAGGAACATCAACCGGGTTCTACATGGGAATTGATTGAAGATCAGGAACATCAACGAGGTTCCACATGGTAATTGATTGAATTTCAGGAACAGCAACCGGATTCCATATGGGAATTTGTTGAAGATCAGGAACATCAACCATGTTTTATATGGGAATTGGTTGAAGGTTAGGAACCTCGAAAAGGTTCCATATGGGAATTGGTGGAAGATCAGGAACCTCAACCAGGTTCCATATGGGAATTGGTTGAAGATCAGGAACATCAATAAAATTCAACAGTCAAACGAAAATTAGAATGATCAATATGAAGGACCATATTTTTCTAGTAACTAAGCTTTCATATATAGTATTAAATCAGTATTGCTGGTAATTTAATTTCCAATTTAATTTTATTTATATGCATTTTTGACGACTTTACTTTCATGATTTACATACATCAAAATGCATAATCATGAATTCTTTCTACATTTTTGCAATTATCAACAGGAATTTTAAGTGCATGCTTTCATTTATGTATTCACATTTTTGTCTACTTGATTGGCCTCTTAAGATTGATGAATTATTATTAGCCAATAGGGACTTCGACCATTTATTCCAGAAAGAAACAAGAAAAACACCGTCTTCACACATGATGAAAATGCATATTATTTTGTCGAAATAGTTTCATGATTTTCTTTCTCCAACGAATTCGAAAAGAATTTCGGAAAACGAAAATAATTTACATCGTTACAAATGCAACGCCATTTTTTTACTTTCTTTTTGATCTATATCATTTTATCACACCAGAAAATCCAATTTGCTTTAGTTGAAAATGTGCTGTGATATATCCTTCTTAATTTAAGGGAAACAATCTCGAATTGTATGGAGAGAAAAGTGGAAAGTATGGGGTGGAAGAGAAATAGAATCTTCGAGAAAGATTGTTGCCACCTAAAGAGTGAGAATCTTTCAGGAGGATCGTCCAGATTGTTCTAATTTAATACTCCACCACAAATTGCATTTGTGTGAAGGAATAAATATATCTCCGTATTCGAAATCTATTTTCTTGAATTTATTTCCTCAGCTGGTAACACAACTATGAAAAAAATTCGACTTTTGATTTTTTTTTCTTGTGTAACGTTACTAAATTGGGGCTTATCATTCTTGAATTCGCAAGATTTTCCCGCCATAATTTCATAAAAATTTTTCATTTTCTCCCTTTTATTAAATAAAATGGACATATTTATTTTTTGTTGAAAATTTATTTTTTAAGGTGTTATTATTTTATCATTATTTTGTTTTATGTTGTTTTATAAACACTACGTAATACGCCTCTTATAATAAGAACTGGCAACAGGAAATTTATTAATTTTTTTTTTTTTTTTGTATTTTAAAATTGAATTTATTTTCAGTCATAATGCATTTTTAACATCGATGCGCTCCATGTACCACTTACTTTTACCACGAACAGCCCACCGACGGGTGATGAGGAAAGGAAATTCCGTCTGGAGTACTTTTAGGTATAATTACCCTGTATTTGCATGTTGCAGTCGTTAAACCCCCTGCTTAGACGCTGATTAAAGACGCTTTTACACATATTGCCATAGCCACCATTGAATCTGCTCGTTTCTGAAAGCAGTGATTGCAATAATGCCACCAGCGGATTAGAACCTCAGCTCTCCTGAACGCTAGCTCGATTGTTACCACTTTTAACAAGAGGTTTGGTTTGTCGCTCTACAGTCATTTTGTGTACACGTTGGGCTAATTAGACCGAAACCTGCTGTTTAACGTGGATTCCGAACCACTAGCAAACATCCATGCCACAGCCAGTATTCGAACCTGAAGCCTGTTAAACCAAAAAGGTCAGAGCGCTAGCCAATTGCCCATCAGACTGCTACTTTACTAAGAGGGACTCGATCATTATTTTAGAAATGCCTTATTTTCATTTATATGACTTTTCTCAAATGCATTTAATAAAATTTATGATTTATAGTTGTACATAAATACATTAACCTCTTACAAAAGCAATATAAGTTAATTTATTGTTTTCTAAAAACAAAAAAATGAATTATGACTAGTTCTTTTTCAACTAATTTCATTATACAAACACATGTCTGCAGTTTCATATTATTGCACATGAATAACTTAAATGAAGTGCCTTCATTTAGATAACTACATTCGGGTAAGAAATATTGCATTATTGAATAAATTTTTCATCGTTGATTAAATTCATGTTTCAAAAGAAATTTATGTTCTAGTTTCCCGGTGCAATAAAAATAATGGAGTTATGACTCCATTTTATTAATTTGCTTCTCATAATTTTTGTTTAAGATAACAAATATAATGTTAGTAGAAATGTTGTACCTCCAAAAAAAGTTGTTGTCAAAAAATGTTATTGTCAAAAGTTTATAAATCAATTTGAGTTTTAAGAAAAGAATTATTCTGACACAGAACAAAATATGATAAGTTAAATTAACTAAGAACTTTTTAAGTTATAAGTTATAAGGCACTATTTTACAGTAAACTATTACTGCCAACTTTTTAAGTTTTGATAATTTTTAAAATTAGAAAAACATATAATACTTATAACGTTACTAGGAACATTTTTCATATAGCAATAATAACTTTAATAGAAGCGTTTTATCCTTCTAACTAAAATGTCAAAAGTTAATAAATCATTTTGAGTTTCAGAAAAGTAATTATTCAAAAAGCAGCTTAAAATATAGGATAATTAATTCTAAAAAGTTTAAATTATTTTAGTAAACATTATATTACAATACTATTTATTTTATATTATTAAATATTTATTCTTATTTTATTATTTTATAATTATTTTTAACATTATTTTATTATAATAAATAATTAAATTTTTACTTTTTTATTAATTAATAAGTATAATTAGATTTTATACATAATTATTGTTTAGAAAAAGCAAAATATTTTTTTTATTATCTTCATAATTCTGTCTAAGTAATGGGAAATGCCTTTAAAAAATTCTAAAAGTTGATATAAATTTTCACTATTTTCTTCGATGCTGAAATTTTTGTTACATGTTTTTTTTTTAAATGGTATACACATTTGTAATCAATAGTGGCAACAGTTCAAGATTTAACATTTATAAACATTTAAATAACATTCGTTAAAAAAAAATTGCATATTATTATTAACTACATTATTTAGTACGTTACTTAAACCTATTTTTATTGGTTATTTAAATAAATAATGGTGTTTAAATAATACAATCATTAAAAAAAAAAAATTATTGTATATTACTAGATATCTTAAGAGAAAATTATACCTTAAATAATAATTGCAGAAAAAATGTGTTTGTAACAAATTGTTGGCAACGCACCATTCAAAAGGGGATCATGGGATGGCAGAATTCTTTTCAGCTACCCAATTATGTGCTTTTAACTGAAAGAAGACATTTCACACTACTATCTGCGAACCTCTTGCTATCTTGCCTCTTTCTTTTAATACTCAAAAACGAAAATAAAATTATTTAAAATATCCATCCAAACCATTCTGTTTAATGCCATTGGTTTATAATATTTTTTTAAATGAGAATCTTTATACAAAGTAATTATTTTTCGCGTGATTTTCCCAACCCATGAGTTTGCATACTGAATAGGAATATCCTCATTTCAATAACAAAAAAGTTATTTAGTATGAACACTAGCAAACACTTTATTGTGGAGAAAGCGTTTATCTTGAAACTGGCAACTGCAAATCTTGCAGATCGTGCATAGAATTGTAATTAGAAGTTTGATTAGGAAGCTGCAGAAAATAGCGTTCAAGAATAGCATAGTAAGCTAACTGAAGATTATATTGCCGCTAATTCTTCGCGTGCAATGTATTTCGGATATACCAGGCACCCCTATAAATAAGATGGATGGACGGCTTTTAATTTCTACAGGTCTGTAGATAAGATCTTCTGGGGTTTGTTGATAATATAATGATAATAGAAAGATAACACTGCAAGTAAAAATTGCCAGAAAATGTTATTTTAATTGAATTTTTCGTTGTTAAATATGTAGTTAGATTAAATCAGTAAAGATAGTGTTATTTTAACTTTTTATTTTGTGTGTCTCCCCTCACCCCTACTTCAACAGAGGAAATTTTTGTGTTCCTCCTCTCCGAAAATTTTTTTTTATTACAGCTTTAATTGACATGATCACGATTACTAATATATATATATATAACTATCTATAACATTTATAGATGTTTTTTTTAAATTTCTGTTTAGCATTTAAATTCATATATAATTTTTTTTATAAAATGGGACAAAACATTTAATTTAAACCATTTCCTAAAACAAATGTTGTAGATTGTTAATTAATGTTTAAGTAATAATATTTTTAAAAAAAAAATTAACCGATTTTAGATGTTTTTAGAGCATATAAGCAATCAACTTAATTTAAAATATTTAATTTGGGGGACTCTCTAAAGTAAAATTATCTTCATTAACTTCCATGTTTACTTAGATGGCGGTAGAAGTTTCACGTTTTATAATGATCTATATTTTCATCGTTAATGTCGTTGAATACATTAAAAACTAATTAAAACAAGCCTAATTTACCGTCGGCTCGTGTTAACGATCCCAAGCACTAACAAGACTCATTATCTTACTCATTCTCCAGTGCTCCTAATTTAGTCACATCCGGTAATTAGCAATTTAACTTCTTTATGCAAAACCGTTCATATACACGTGTCTGCTTGAAACCATCCGCTCTTATTTTTGACTGGTTCATTTGAACGAATTCTGCTGGAATTGACAGTTCTCGTCTGATTGAATTGTGAAGATGAAGAATTTAACATTTTCGGAAAATATACGGAAAAGAATAATGAAACATAGATTGATTAATGATGACGGAAGTTAAATAATGAGGTATATAAGTCTGTAGATAGTTTTTTCTTACTATAATAAATTTATTTGCTTAAAAAGTAGTCTTCATTCAAATAAATTGATATAACTTTCACCTTTTCTTGTCTGATTTTCGTATTCCTTAGCTTTGATAATTGGTTTCCTTAATAAATTCTAAACTTAGGAACACTCCCTATCTTATGAAAAATATAATGAACTGTCTTAGGATTACATGACTTACTAAAACCGTTTTTTACATCACATTACAACTTCCTACACTAATTCTTAAATACAGGGGATTATAATTAAAGTCCCACTTTCAAAATACCGTAAAAAAAGAACCACTCGTCTCAATGAGTTCAAATTTGAACTGAAGATACTTGAAGAAGAGGAAACGGTACGTCATCAAAAAGTTCGAAAGTGTATTAATAGATGATGGCTGTAAGCGGCAAAAAGAAAGTGAATTCGGCTGCCAGTCATATTTTGAATCGAAATTACAACATATTTGGCATGAGTTGCACATTAAACCAACTGTAGTGCTCAATTTGCTTGATCGTTTCGGTTTTTTGACATAAAAAATGACTTCAACAGTTGTGACACTGTTAGTAGAAAGCCCATCCACCTAAGCAAGGTCATACAAAATTGGATGGGAAAATTCGATGAAATTTTTTTTTTGTAACTTTTTTTGCTGCCATACCGTTTCCCCCTTCTTCAGGTATCTTCAGTTAAAATTTGAACTCATCGTGACGAGTCGTTCTTTTTTACAACATTTTGAAAGTGGGGCTTTAATTATTATCATCCTGTATTTTTCCACTTTTCGCACAATAATCTGAATTTGAAGATAGGCACTGTTGCTAAATTCTTAATTTACTTTGAGCACTGAGTTCAGCCTGAAACTACAGCGAGTTAAAAAGAATACTAGCATTCTATCGTAAAAGTAAAAAGGAATATTGTTTGCATAAAATATATTTTATACAATTAGCTTCAGAAAAATTGTATCTGGTTTGCATTACAAAATGATAAATAAAAATTAAATATTTACAGAGATTTTCGATGTAAAGTCTATAAAATTTCAACAAAGTGCTTTGTCATTCTTTTCACAGCATTGAATATTTATGAGCTACTGTCTCTTTTTTTTTTTCTTTTTTTGTATTTCATGTAAAAAAAAGACAGTATGTAGTAAAAGTATCGACTATGTTATTTCAGAATATAATTTGCACCAATGATTTAAATATTCATAAATATTGGCAGATGAGTACAATACTGCAATATTATGCATATTGAATTATTTCAGAAATTTAAAAAGAAAAAAATTTTAATGTTTCTTTAGAAAAAAGATTACTGTTTGCAATCATATATTGATGCAAGTAAAATTTCCCCATAAATTTTAAAAATAACATAACATTTTCTTAGTTTGGAATAAGTTAAAAGAAAACAAGCTTATGTTTGACTTTCAACTTAGTTCTACAGCAGCTATCACAATAGTGTTTGGATATTCGAAGTAGTACAAATTTCCAAGCTTAGTGTTAAAACAATTTTTACTTTCGGACATATGCAAAATATCCAGTTTTTGTTTGATTTCTATTCTGATGTTATTATCCAATTTTTGAAGAGTATTTCTGATTTTTCACATTGTTTACTATACTAACATTCTTTACTATAACATTTTTTTTATTATTCTTAATATTGTTTATTATACTATTAATTATATTATACAATTTGCCTCATGGCGAGGACATCAATCGGTTGATAGTGATAAATCCATTAGCAGTTTCTTATGTAAATATTTTCTGGCAGTTATTTAAATACTACTATTGATTAATCTTAATATCTTTTTTAATGTGTGGATTCTGTGTTATTGTATACTTTATTGCGTTAAATAAATTTTGTACAAAGTTTCAAAATATTAGAGATGTTCTTAATATTTGCTGTAAATCATAGATTTTAAAAATATTGGACAGTCAAATTTAGCATGTCGATTTAAAATCTTTCTGCAATCTGATGGCCAATTGGCTAACTCTATGGCCTTTGGTACCACAGGCTTCAGGTTCGACTCTTAGCTGTGGCATGGATGTTTGTGAGGGTTCGAAACCCATGTTAAATTGTAGGTCCCGGTCTAATTAGCTTAGAGTGTAGTGTACGAAAATGAGTGTAGAGCAAAACCAAATCGAAAGTTTTCTTACAAAAGTAAACATGCCTTAAATGGCATCATCCTTTAGGTTTTAAGCTGTTTCTTATGTGCAGCATTTGTTTGAAAAATATTAAAATAATATTAATTAAACTTAATATTTCCTAAGCAAAGTTTAAATTAAAATTAAGTTATTATTTATTTTACACCTTATTAAATGTAGACACCTAGTAAACCAAATCAAAAAATTAGTATTCTTTCCCTTAAGTAGAAGTTCCCTTATTTAGAAGGGTTGTACTTCAAAAATTAAAGTGGAAAATATATTCAATGTTTGAAGATTCAAACTAGGTTGTTGTTTTGAAAACTATCTCAAACATTGTCCGCTTAAATAATTTACTATTACTTTACTAAGATCTAATTAATGCTGTTTTACCACGGATAAAAAAGAATGTTATGTTAATTCTCTGATACAACAAGTTGCAGATAACACAAAGGAACAAAAGGAAACTCTGGTAAGAGAACAGTTAAGTGTCAAAACAGATTTCTGTAACAAATGAACTCTTTAGCAATATTCATAAAGTAAAATGTTTGTTTTTAAAGCTTCGAAATCCTTATCACACCTTTTCGAATACGTAATTGGCTTAACTGAAAATTTCAGCTATTGAAGATTTGTTTGCAGAAGTTATTTTACCATGTTCATTTTAATAATTAAAGTCGGAAACAAAGTTAAATAAGTGTGACCTTTAAAAGAGTCAATATTTAATTTCTGTTTATCTAAATGTATTTATTCTGTTAAATATAACGAAAAGCCTATTAGTCTAGTTTTACATAATTTTGATATAATACATTTTAAGGAAGTTTTAAATATACAGAAAATACAGATAATTTCTTGTTAATGATGTACCTAAAATAGGGCGAAAAACCTTTAGTTTTCACTGTGATATAGATTGCATCATTTAACTTTTGATAGAGCTTATAAAAGAGGTATTTTGGCAGATACATTCATGCATACGTATTATATCCAATATATTTATTTATTGAATTATATCCAAAATATTTATTTAATTACATCCAAAATATTTATTTATTTGCATCCAAAATATTTATTTACTTAATTAAAGGGTGATATTTTTTTGCTACTTAAAAGTAGTATTGATTAATACAAGTTTGATGTCATGCAATCATTGATTTTTTTTTTTTATCTTGGAACAAAAATGGTCACACTTTTGTAGGACCCCAGTCACACGCATATTAAATAAATCTTTAAAATCATATAATTGATATATAATGCATATCTTTTTTTTTATTCATTTCTTTTTTTGAAATCAATCACAAAAGTAATAAGTTAAATTTTTATTATTATTGTTGATCCCAACAGATATACACATTATGCACTGTCTAGAAACAACCGTTACTTTTTATAATGCAATTTTAAAATTGAACACGTTTTTTGGCAATAATATAATAATAATAAAAAAAAAACATTACGTTATAAGGTTCCTACATCCGGGTTAGCACCTTATTGCCAAAATCACTAGATGCAGAGACTACCAGAGGTCCAAATGCTCGTGCAGTAGATTGTCAAACAGATATGCTTTATGCAACTGTCTTTTTTCCACACCTCATACCCGTACCTAGCTATGTTGCCCCCAACCAGTTAGAAAAGTGAAGGTTATGCTGTTGCATTACTATCCGTATAAGATCGATCTTGTGCAAGAACTGAAAGTGACATATTATGAGAAGCGCCGGACTTTCGCACTACGTTTCTTGCCTGAATAGAAATCGACAGTAATTGGGCTTGATAAATGTGAGAGAGATGGGGCTAATTTTTATCTGAATGGTTCAACACTCACAATTGACGAATTTGGGCAGTTGAACAGCCCACAGTGATACATCAAGTTCTGCTGTATACTCCCAAAATAACCGTGCGGTGTAGATTCATTCATTCATTCAGGAATGCCATTTCTTTTTGCAGCAAAGACAGTGCTTAGACACGAATTTTTTTTTGAAAGATGGAGATTACATGATCAGTATAAAAACCTTAAACTGCTGTATTTTGATAATGAGAAAGCTGTCCCAATGTATTCCGACTGAATAGTCACTTCTCATGTGAGGTCTGGTGACAGGATGATGTCTACGGACATCACCCTGTGAGGATTCCTTAAATCTGTCGTGTATGCTGGTGGTGTTACAAACCAGAGTTCCTTGAAAGAGAATATAACACGAGTTGTTATAAACATCCAAGGTGAAAGTTTGAGCACGACGGCATTCCTCGAATGAAATAACTTGTACACAGTGAGGGGCAGCACATTGAAAATACTGCACTTCTCTCTTGATCTCTAATGTTGATTAATAAAAGATTTTCCGTGAATTTCATATTGTTGTCCTTCATTTCTGCGCGTGATTTTTTTTTAATTGTTGTTCGAACATTATAAGAAAACTTGACATATTCTATTTCCCATGCAGCCATAGTAATTATTGACTTTTCTCTTTTCCAACAGCTCCAAAATCACATATGAACAAACAAATTTGAAAAATCTACTTAGATTGTTGAAATTGCATGGCGCGTTCGTGACAACAGCACCTATCGGTGACATTTGGTGTTCTTTGCGAAAATAATATTATCAAGTTTTCCACAGTCTGTATATGAAATTTGGTTTTCATTCTATTTATTAGATTTTGTTGCAGATGCCTCCAAACTTGAAAGTTATTCTATAGACACCCACATCTGTATATTATATATGTAGTAAATAATTTTGAAGGATTTGTGGATGGGTGGCTCACAGTAATGTTACAACGCGTGCATGCGGCACGCAGCCTCCATAAGTCTGCGCTTTCCTGTTATAACTCAAACAAAATGGGAAAACAATATATATATTTGAATGGAAAATATTTTTCTTGCAGTAGCTCTCATGTTTCAAAGGCCATTTCATGGAAAATGAATATTTTCTTTCCAGTATTTGGTTAGTATATGACTGGACACGGTTCTTCATTCACCTTCAGTGTTTTTCTTTCTCTGTTTATCTTTCGTTTCGATTTTTTCATGTAAAAGAATTCGATGGCAGCCCTTTTTCTCCATCTTTTTCTCCATTCTTCCTCCATTTCTTCTTTTCCCAGAAGGCTTCTTGTATTTTCACAATTCATATCTATGATGGGAACTTATGGTATTGAGCGCTAAATAATTTACCGTTAATCAGAGCTTATATTCCCAACTGTAAGTGTAATAGTCGTTGTTATGAAAAATGAATAAAATCAGAGATGATTGTGATGGATGAAATACCTGGGTAGAGATTTCTGGGATTCTAAAATTTCCTAAGCAAATTTTCTGACCTTTCTAAAATTGCAATTTCCCATGAGAATCTTTTGAGAGATATTACTCCCCCTTTTCTCTTGTGGGTGTAACGTATAACAGTTACTTTACATCTGAGTAACACAATGAGTAATGAGGTATTATATCATTATTCTACGTATTAATGGAAAATAATTATAATTTGAAGTGTAAAGTATGTACATTGTGAATTTATACGCATATTCTGTAATTTAAATGCATATATGCACTTACTTAACTGCATACATGCAATTATTTAACTGAGCAAGTCACATTAACAAGTACAAGTTGATAAATTTGGATTACAGAAGCAGTATGTAAAACCTATATTAATGCTGAAGTTGCCAACAAACGGATAATTCTTCTTCTTTTATTTATGATAAAGAATGTATTCTGATTGTATTATAGTTGGAAAATAGATGCATTGGGTTTATGGATGAAATAGATGCATTGGGTTTATGGATGAAATAGATGCATTGGGTTTATGGATGAAATAGATGCATGTCTGTATTTTTTGACCTGTAACGCAAAGGAGTTTGAGTTACAGATCATCATTAGGGTTTTATTTATTAACATTTTTTTATTATTTCAAGGCATAGTATATGTATCATTATTAGATGAAATAAAATTATACAAAACGTATAACAATTCAAAATTGAAGGATTCGAAAGATCTTACAAATGAAAGACCTCACCATAATCATTTTTCATTCGATGAAATATACAACATTGCTTCTGAACAAAAATGTTTGATGATAATGGAAATTATTGATTATAATATTAATTAATAATAAATTATCATTTATGATATTATTTAATATTATTAAGCAATTAAAGTAATTTTAACAATAACTCTTTAATATTATAATTCACTGCACATACATTAATTAACTGTACAAATCACATTAACAAAGTTAAATGAAAAAAAATATCATTGTAATAGTGTGCATAAATTCCTTAATTATACTGAATGGAAATTTAATAATGGTGTATAATCTTCTTTATTTGTTAAATAAATGATTTTTATAAAATAAATATTAATTTTTTTTAGCATATCGTTGTGGTGACACTATTTTTTTTGCATTAAATCTGCTTTCTTTGCTTATTTATATAAATGCATGTCAAATGAAAATTTAGCTTTAGCATTACTCTAACGGTATGCAAATGTACTTTGTTTTCAAGCATTCCAACATATAAAATACCCGTACATATGGGAAAAGCAGTTCATATCTATTTTTAACTGCTTACTCTCGACAAAAAATATTTCAGTTGACTGCAAGATCTGTAATCTGAATTGGATGCAAATTTTTCCGAAGTGACATATTTTCGGAAAAAAAGTCCCCCAAAGTCTAATGCGAACCAGCAAGTCAGTGGGCCTCGTTAGTGAATGATAGATTCTCTCTGTGGGTTTTCTTTCCCTCTAAGGAAGGGGGGCAAGAAATACGTGGGGGAGGTAATTCAGACGCCATCAATCATTACTCTATATGCCAGGGCGTTGGGTATTTTATGCCGCAAACCAGATTTATAAACAGAATTATTTCCACTATTAAAAAAAAAGCTGAGTTGAAGAATGGGGAAATTTTTTTTTCCCTATTTCAGCTTATGGTAAATAGCTTTTTGATCGTGATGATTTATACTGAAGGAGAGGGAATATTCGAAATTCTCCTGATGTTAAGATTTGCAGTAAAAGAAAAATATAAATGTAATCACTATTAAACATTTTTTAAATATTCAAATGATCACTTTTATAGAGATTAACAGTGTCACATGACAAATGTGTTCAATAAATTAAGCTCAACTCAAAATGATCGGCTAAAATTATCCATTATTTTACTAATGTGTGTTTTCTTTTTATCATATTTTAAAACATTTTTTTTTTTGTATTCTTATTCATTTTATTAAAAAAAAAAATTATTCAGCAATATTAATGATATGAAATGATAATATTAACACCAGCTGTTTCATAAGTAAGCCATTAACCTTGTTGCTGCTCAATATTTCATGAAAAAATATATTATTGATGTTGTATTTTAATATAATAACATATAAATTAGTAATTATGCTCCTTTCTGATATATTAAATGGAAGATAATTATATATGCTTCAAAATGACTATAATCTATTAACACACGGGAACACAAAGTGGGTAATATTGCCTCTAGGCAATATGACCCTCTAGGGGGGTCAGTGGAACGATCAAGGGTTATTTTGGGGGCGTATTCATGGGGCTTCATTCCAGTTTCATAATTCACATTAGGATCAGTTTTTTAATATAATTCATAATTTTTTATTTTCATATCATCCTTCATTTTCTTAATTTTTGTATGCAATATTACTACGGTATATATAAATATTATAAACTATAAATAAATAAATATATTAGTATAAATATATAAATATATATTAATATATATTAAATATATTATATTTATATAAATATTATTGATATAAATACAAAATTACTATGGTTAGTTTTAATAAATAATTTTATATTATCGTGCCTCAAAATCTTTATTTAATATGTTTCAAGAAATAGATAGATACATAAAAACTCATATTTTTTAGAATATATCAGTGTTTGTTGCCTTAAAAGAATTTTCAGGAGGCAGTGATTAATTCTTACTGGAAAAAAAGTAGTGGGAGAAAAAAATTTGGGAACCACTGTATTAGAAAATTTTAAAATAGAATTTCCTGGAACATTCATTTTCACACTCGTTCGTTCAATCAAGTGAAATATTATCATTCAATAAAACAATTTCACAAAAAAGAATAAAAAACAATCATATACTTTCACCTTATTAACTATAAACACGAATTATGAACATTTTTAACGGATTTTTTTAGGATTATACAACCATTGTTGTATAGTTGTTACAATTAAAAAAAATTATAAAACCGTTTGCATATTACTTTAATCAAATAAATAATATGAAATTTAAAATAATATAACATTAATTTTAATTTACATTGTTTTCTCTTCTGTATTTAAATAAATGAAAATAAAAATTTCCAAGTAAAAAAAAAAAATTAAGACATTCCTAAATGTAGATTGAAAGCAACACATTAAAATAACATACAAATCACACGAAAAAAATCAGGTCACATTCTCCTATAAAAATTATATGTTACTCACAAAATAAATGATTTCCCATTTAATTAAAAGCGTATTTACGGTATAAAATAAGATTCTTAGATTTACTGTAAAAAAAACAACACAGAATGTAAAAACAACAAAAAAGAAAAAGTTTTAAATGGCAATGAGGTTTCTTGTGGAAAGAAGTATTTGTACGTAAAAATAATCTTTTTTTTTTTTTCGCTTACTTAGTTAATGTTTTATTTTAATTAATGTAAAATTTTTAAATCTTTATTTGACTTAAGCCATTTTATGAGTCTACTAAATTTCCTTTTTTTCCCGTTAAAATGCTATAAAAATACATTAAAAAAATTAAAGAAGGTCGTTTATTATGTTTTATAGAAGTTCATAAACCTGTATTGTTTGTAATTATTTTTCTTAAATATACTTGTATTTTTCATCTGTAAGACAAATATTCTAGCGGCCTGGGGCTCGGTTCCACATGTTTCGGGTTCGAGTTCCGGTGTTGCCATGGATGTTTGTAGCGGTTCTTCGAACCACTTTAAACTGTAGGTTCCTTTCTAATATGACTGTAAGGCGTACGGCTGACAACCCTACCCCGTAAAAAGAAAATATCCCCTGTCTAGAAATCTACCCGCAGGCGGACGGTGTTGGGCGATGGGGCTGTTGCGCCACTGATGATGATGATGATGATGATGAAGACGAATATTATGACTTATAACATTTTACGAAAATACAAAATCTGCGACGGTGAATTACGAAATTTAAAAAAAAAAAAAAAGAAAAATTTCCTAATTTTAATTATTTTTAAATGTTACTGTAACATTGAATTGCTGAGTTATTTTGATTTGGTAGTGAAAAAGCACTTTTCACCAGAGAAAATATTCTTATTACACCAGAATGACCAGTTTGTTATGAGGTCATCATTTTGGTGAGTTATTGCTGGTCCTTGATGTGCCTCTACTCGGAATGAATATCGTCGAGTAATGCCACCTGGTGGATTTTAACTGTTCTACCTTTTTCTCTATGAAACAAATGAATCAACATTTTATCTTATGATACAGAATGCTCGCTTAGGCATGAATGAGAAATCTTCCTGTTTGGCTCGTTTGATGCATTTCTAACTCAACTTTCATGACTTAGAAGTCCTGTGTGCTAACTGCTTTCCTGCTCCATGATATATGAATAACAGAAATTACATTACTGATATAAAATTAATAAGAATACTGGAAGTAAAAAACTGAAATCAATTACGATTTTTAACTTATTAGATGTTTTTTTATTGAACTGTAATGAATAACGAAAGGGTATGGTTAGACAATCTACGATAATTCCCAAATTATTAATCTATTCGAAATTGTTATTAGACATGCAGTTTTGTTATTAGATAAGCAATATTTTTGTTATTAGACGCAAATCGTAAAGTTTCGTAATAATCCACGGTATTTTTAAAATCATGAAGATGTTTCACTGTATTACAAAAAATTATATCCAGGTTAATTAATTTTAAGGATATGCTAGTTCAACAGCATAGCCAATCTATGAACTAGATTTAGCCAGTTCATGGGAACATCAACCAGGTTCTATGTAGGAATTGGTTGAAGATTAGAAACATCATTAAGGTTCCATATCAGAATTTGTTGAAGATCAGGAACAACAACCAAATTCAACAGCCACAGGAATATTCAAATGATTAATATGGCGTCATATTTTTCTAGTTACTATTACTACTACATTTAATATTTTTCTGTACAAATCTGTATTGTCGTTAATTTAATACTATATTTATTTGTATGAATGTCGTTCAAAATGCGTATTGTCTTTTAAAATTATCAACAGGAATCTTAATTAACAGGCTTTTGGACATATTTTAATGTATGTCATCATATTTTGTCTACCTGATTGGCTTCTAGGCTTTGATGAATAATTATTAGCCAATAGGGACTTCGACTATTAATTCCAGAAAGAAACAAAAAAAAACACCATGTTCACACATGATCAAAATGCTCATTATTCTGTTAAAAAGTTTCATCATTTTCTTTCTCCAACGAATTCGAAAAGAATTTCGGAAAACGAAAATAATTTACATCGTTACAAATACAACGCTATTGTTTTACTTTCCCTTTTTGATCTATATCATTTTATCACACCAGAAAATCCAATTTGCTTTAGTTGAAAATGTGCTGTGATATATCCTTCTTAATTTAAGGAAACAATCTCGAATTGTATGGAGAGAAAAGTGGAAAGAATATGGTGGAAGAGAAATAGAATCTTCGAGATAGATTGTTGCCACCTAAAGAATGAGAATCTTTCAGGGAGGATCGTCCAGATTGTTCTAATTTAATACTCCACCACAAATTGAATTTGTGTGAAGGAATAAATTTATCTCCGTATTCGAAATCTATTTTCCTGAATTTATTTCCTCAGCTGGCAACACAACTACGAAAAATTCGACTTTTGATTTTTTTTTTTTTTTTGTAACGTTTCTAAATTAGACTTATCATTCTTGAATTCGCAAGATTTTTACGCCATAATTTCACAAAACATTTTTTTCATTTTCTCCCTTTATTAAATAAAATAGACATATTTATTTTTTGTTGAAAATTTATTTTTGAGGTGTTATTATTTTATGATTGTTTTGTGTTACGTTGTTTATACAATGCTAGTAATATTCCTCTTATAAATAAGAACTGGTAACATGAAAATTTTTTTTAGTATTTTAAAATTGGATTTATTAAGTTTCATTTTGAATATTGGTGGGCTTCATGTACCACTTATGTTTACCATGAACCACTTCTGGTATGGTTTGTTGCTCTACGGACATTTTGTGAACATTTTGAGCTAATTAGACCGGGACCTACAGTTTAACGTGGTTCCGAACCACTAACAAACACCAAACATCCATGCCACCACCATGATTTGAACCTGAAGTCGGTGGTAACAACGGCCAGAGTGCTCGCCAATTGGCCATCATGCAGCCGGGTGTTGAGGAGAGGAAATTTCGTCTGGAGTACTTTTAGGGATAAGTAACCAGTCTAGAAAACCAGTGACTAGCAATGCAAGACGCTTTTACACAAATTGCCACATCCGCCATCGAATCTCCTCGTTTCTGAAAGCAGCTATTACAATAATGCCGCCAGCGGATTACAATCTCGGCTCTCCTGAACGCTAGCGCGAATGTTGCCACTTTACCAATAGGATTGGTTTGTCGCTCTACGGTCATTTTATGCACATGTTGGACTAATTAGAACGGAAACCTACAATTTAACGCGATTTCGGAACCACTAGCAAACATCCATGAAACAGCCAGTATTCGAATCTGAAGCCTGTGGAAACCAGAGGCTAGAGCGCTAGCCAATTGGCCATCCGGCCGCTACCTTACTCAAGAGGGACTCAATCATTATTTTAGTAGTGCCTTATTTTCATTTATATTATTTTTTTTTCAAATGCATTTAATAAAATTTATGATTTATAGTTGTACATAAATACATTAACCTCTTACAGAAGCAATATAATTAATTTATTGTTTTCTAAAAGAAAAAAATGAATTATGGCTAGTTCTTTTTCAAACAATTTCATTATACAAACACATGTCTGCAGTTTCATATTATTACACATGAATAACTTAAATTAAGTGCCTTCATTTAGATAACTACATTCGGGTAAGAAATATTGCATTATCTTATTATTGCATAAATTTTTCATCGTTGATTAAATTCATGTTTCAAAAGAAATTTATGTTCTAGTTTCCCTAGTCCAATAAAAATAATGGAGTTATGGCTCCATTTTATTAATTTGCTTCATCATAATTTTTGTTTAAGATAACAAATATAATGTTAGTAGAAATGTTGTACCTCAAAAAAAAAGTTGTTGTCAAAAAATGTTATTGTCAAAAGTTTATAAATCAATTTGAGTTTTAAGAAAAGAATTATTCTGACACAGAACAAAATATGATAAGTTAAATTAATTAAGAACTTTTTAAGTTATAAGTTATAAGGCACTATTTTACAGTAAACTATTACTGCCAATTTTTTTAAGTTTGATAATTTTTAAAATTAGAAAAACATATAATATTTATAACGTTACTAGGATCATTTTTCATATAGCAATAATAACTTTAATAGAAGCGTTTTATCCTTCTAACTAAAATGTCAAAAGTTAATAAATCATTTTGAGTTTCAGAAAAGTAATTATTCAAAAAGCAGCTTAAAATATAGGATAATTAATTCTAAAAAGTTTAAATTATTTTAGTAAACATTATATTACAATACTATTTATTTTATATTATTAAACATTTATTCTTATTTTATTATTTTATAATTATTTTATAATTATTTTTAACATTATTTTATTATAATAAATAATTAAATTTTTACTTTTTATTAAATAATAAGTATAATTAGATTTTATACATAATTATTGTTTAGAAAAAGTAAAATATTTTTTAATATCTTTATAATTCTGCCTAAGAAATGGGAAATGCCTTTAAAAATTCTAAAAGTTGATATAAATTTTCACTATTTTCTTCGATGCTGAAATTTTTGTTACATGTTTTTTTAAATGGTATAAACATTTGTAATCAATAGTGGCAACAGTTCAAGATTTAACATTTATAAACATTTAAATAACATTCGTTAAAAAAATTGCATATTATTATTAACTACATTATTTAGTACGTTACTTAAACCTATTTTTATTTGGTTATTTAAATAAATAATGGTGTTTAAATAATACAATCATTAAAAAATTATTGTATAGGTATTATTAAAAAATTATTGTATATATTGTTGTAATATATATCTAGATATCTTAAGAGAAAATTATTCCTTAAATAATAATTGCAGAAAAAAAATGTGTTTGTAACAAATTGTTGGCAACGCACGTGTCATTCAAAAGGGGATCATGGGATGGCAAATTCTTTTCTGCTATCCAATTATGTGCTTTTAACTGAAGAAGACATTTCACACTACTATCACTATCTTCACACTAAAAATGCTCTTTGCTATTTTAATTCTTTCTTTTAATACTCAAAAACGAAAATAAAATTATTTAAAATATCCATCCAAACCATTCTGTTTAATGCCATTGGTTTATAATATTTTTTTAAATGAGAATCTTTATACAAAGTAATTATTTTTCGCGTGATTTTCCCAACCCATGAGTTTGCATACTGAATAGGAATATCCTCATTTCAATAACAAAAAAGTTATTTAGTATGAACACTAGTAAACACTTTATTGTGGAGAAAGCGTTTATTTTGAAACTGGCAACTGCAAATCTTGCAAATCGTGCATAGAATTGTGATTAGAAGTTTGATTAGAGGGTCTTCAGAAAATAGCGTTCAAGAATAGCATAGCAAGCTAACTGAAGATTATATTGCCGCTAATTCTTCGCGTGCAATGTATTTCGGATATACCAGGCACCCCTATAAATAAGATGGATGGACGGCTTTTAATTTCTACAGGTCTGTAGATAAGATCTTCTGGGGTTTGTTGATAATATAATGATAATAGAAAGATAACACTGCAAGTAAAAATTGCCAGAAAATGTTATTTTAATTGAATTTTTCGTTGTTAAATATGTAGTTAGATTAAATCAGTAAAGATAGTGTTATTTTAACTTTTATTTTGTGTGTCTCCCCCTCACCCCTACTTCAACAGAGGAAATTTTGTGTTCCTCCTCTCCGAAAATTTTTTTTTTTATTACAGCTTTAATTGACATGATCACGATTACTAATATATATATATATAACTATCTATAACATTTATAGATGTTTTTTTTTAAATTTCTGTTTAGCATTTAAATTCATATATAATTTTTTATAAAATGGGACAAAACATTTAATTTAAACCATTTCCTAAAACAAATGTTGTAGATTGTTAATTAATGTTTAAGTAATAATATTTTTTAAAAAAATTAACCGATTTTAGATGTTTTTTTAGAGCATATAAATCAACTTAATTTAAAATATTTAATTTGGGGACTCTCTAAAGTAAAATTATCTTCATTAACTTCCATGTTTACTTAGATGGCGGTAGAGGTTTCACGTTTTATAATGATCTATATTTTCATCGTTAATGTCGTTGAATACATTAAAAACTAATTAAAACAAGCCTAATTTACCGTCGGCTCGTGTTAACGATCCCAAGCACTAACAAGACTCATTATCTTACTCATTCTCCAGTGCTCTAATTTAGTCACATCCGGTAATTAGCAATTTAACTTCTTTATGCAAAACCGTTCATATACACGTGTCTGCTCGAAACCATCCGCTCTTATTTTTGACTGGTTCATTTGAACGAATTCTGCTGGAATTGACAGTTCTCGTCTGATTGAATTGTGAAGATGAAGAATTTAACATTTTCGGAAAATATACGGAAAAGAATAATGAAACATAGATTGATTAATGATGACGGAAGTTAAATAATGAGGTATATAAGTCTGTAGATAGTTATTTCTTACTATAATAAATTTATTTGCTTAAAAGTAGTCTTCATTCAAATAAATTGATATAACTTTCACCTTTTCTTGTCTGATTTTCGTATTCCTTAGCTTTGATAATTGGTTTCCTTAATAAATTCTAAACTTAGGAACACTCCCTATCTTATGAAAAATATAATGAACTGTCTTAGGATTACATGACTTACTAAAACCGTTTTTTACATCACATTACAACTTCCTACACTAATTCTTAAATACAGGGGATTATAATTAGTCCCACTTTCAAAATACTGTAAAAAAAAAAGAACCACTCGTCTCAATGAGTTCAAATTTGAACTGAAGATACTTGAAGAAGAGGAAACGGTACGTCATCAAAAGTTCGAAAGTGTATTAATAGATGATGCTGTAAGCGGCAAAAAGAAAGTGAATTCGGCTGCCAGTCATATTTTGAATCGAAATTACAACATATTTGGCATGAGTTGCACATTAAACCAACTGTAGTGCTCAATTTGCTTGATCGTTTCGGTTTTTTGACATAAAAAATGACTTCAACAGTTGTGACACTGTTAGTAGAAAGCCCATCCACCTAAGCAAGGTCATACAAATTGGATGGGAAAATTCGATGAAATTTTTTTTTTAACTTTTTTGCTGCCATACCGTTTCCCCCTTCTTCAGGGTATCTTAAAGTTTGAAATTTGAACTCATCGTGACGAGTCGTTCTTTTTTACAACATTTTGAAAGTGGGGCTTTAATTATTATCATCCTGTATTTTTCCACTTTTCGCACAATAATCTGAATTTGAAGATAGGCACTGTTGCTAAATTCTTAATTTACTTTGAGCACTGAGTTCAGCCTGAAACTACAGCGAGTTAAAAAGAATACTAGCATTCTATCGTAAAAGTAAAAAGGAATATTGTTTGCATAAAATATATTTTATACAATTAGCTTCAGAAAAATTGTATCTGGTTTGCATTACAAATGATAAATAAAATTAAATATTTACAGAGATTTTCGATGTAAAGTCTATAAAATTTCAACAAAGTGCTTTTGTCATTCTTTCACAGCATTGAATATTTATGAGCTACTGTCTCTTTTTTTTTTTTTTTCTTTTGTATTTCTATGTAAAAGACAGTATGTAGTAAAAGTATCGACTATGTTATTTCAGAATATAATTTTGCACCAATGATTTAAATATTCATAAATATTGGCAGATGAGTACAATACTGCAATATTATGCATATTGAATTATTTCAGAAATTTAAAAAAAAAAAATTTTAATGTTTCTTTTAGAAAGATTACTGTTTGCAATCATATATTGATGCAAGTAAAATTTCCATGGGGGTTTTAAAAATAATATAACATTTTCTTAGTTTGAATAAGTTAAAAGAAAACAAGCTTATGTTTTACCTTCAACTTAGTTTCCACAGCAGCTATCACAATAGTGTTGGATATTCGAAGTAGTACAAATTTCCAAGCTTAGTGTTAAAACAATTTTTACTTTCGACATATGTAAAAACATCCAGTTTTTATTGATTTCATTCTTGAAGTTATTATCCAATTTTTGAAGAGTATTTCTGATTTTTTCACATTGTTTACTATACTAACATTCTTTACTATAAAATTTTTTTATTGTTCTTAATATTGTTTATTATACTATTAATTATATTATACAATTTGCCTCATGGCGAGGACATCAATCGATTGATAAAGATAAATCCATTAGCTGTTTCTTATGTAAATATTTTTTCTGGCAGTTATTTAAATACTACTATTGATTAATCTTAATATCTTTTAATGTGTGGATTCTGTGTGTTATTGTATACTTTATTGCGTTAAATAAATTTTTGTACAAAGTTTCAAAATATTAGAGATGAAATTCTTAATAGATTTTGCTGTAAATCATAGATTTTAAAAATATTGACAGTCATTTAGCATGTCGATTTAAAAATCTTTTCTGCAATCTGATGGCCAATTGGCTAACTCTATGGCCTTTGGTACCACAGGCTTCAGGTTCGACTCTTGGCTGTGGCATGATGTTTGTGAGGAGTTCGAAACCTGTTAAATTGTGGTCCCGGGTCTAATTATTGGGAGGCACGAAAAATGAGTAGATAGAACCAAACCAATTCGAAAGTTTTCTTACAAAAGTAAACATGTCTTTAAATGGCATCATCCTTTAGGGTTTTAAGCTGTTTCTTATGTGCAGCATTTGCTGAAAATATTAAAATAATATTAATTAAACTTAATATTTCCTAAGCAAAGTTTAAATTAAAATTGTTATTATTTATTTTACACCTTATTAAATGTAATGACACCTAGTAAACCAAATCAAAAAATTAGTATTCTTCCCTTAAGTAGAAGTTCCTTTATTAGAAGGGTTGTAAATTTCAAAACATTAAAGTGGAAAATATATTCAATGTTTGAAGATTCAAACTAAGTTGTTGTTTTGAAAACTATCTCAAACATTGTCCGCTTAAATAATTTACTATTACTTACTAAGATCTAATTAATGCATGTTTTACCACGAATAAAAAAAAAAGAATGTTATGTTAATTCTCTGATACAACAAGTTGCAGATAACACAGTGGAACAAAGGAAACTCTGGTAAGAGAACAGTTTAGTATCAAACAGATTTCAGTAAAAAGGAACTTTAGCAATATTCATAAAGTAAAATGTTTGTTTTTAAAGCTTCGAAATCCTTATCACACCTTTTCGAATACGTAATTGGCTTAACTGAAATTTCAGCTATTAAGATTTGTTTGCAGAAGTTATTTTACCATGTTCATTTTAATAATTAAAGTCGGAAACAAAGTTAAATAAGTGTGACCTTTAAAAGAGCTAATATTTAATTTCAGTTATCTAAATGTATTTATTCCTGTTAAATATAACGAAAAGCCTATTAGTCTAGTTTTACATAATTTTGATATAATACATTTTAAGGAAGTTATAAATATACAGAAAATACAGATAATTTCTTGTTAATGATGTACCTAAAATAGGGCGAAACACCTTTAGTTTTCACTGTGATATAGATTGCGCATCATTTAACTTTTGATAGAGCTTATAAAAGAGGTATTTTGTAGGCAGGTACATTCATGCATAGCGTATTATATCCAATATATTTATTTATTGAATTATATCCAAAATATTTATTTAATTACATCCAAAATATTTATTTATTTGCATCCAAAATATTTATTTACTTAATTAAAGGGTGATATTTTCTTTGCTACTTAAAAGTAGTATTGATTAATACAAGTTTGATGTCATGCAATCATTGATCAATCATTGATTTTTTTATCTTGGAACAAAAATGGTCACACTTTTTGTAGGACCCCAGTCACACGCATATTAAATAAATCTTTAAAATCATATAATTGATATATAATGCATATCTTTATTTTTTATTCATTTCTGAAATCAATCACAAAAGTAATAAGTTAAATTTTTTATTCGTTATTGTTGATCCCAACAGATATACACATTATGCACTATCTAGGAAACAACCGTTACTTTTTATAATGCAATTTTTAAAATTGAACACGTTTTTTGGCAATAAATATAATAATAATAAAAAAGAAACATTACGTTATAAGGTTCCTACATCCGGGTTAGCACCTTATTGCCAAAATCGCTAGATGCAGAGACTACCAGTGGTCCAAATGCTCGTGCAGTAGATTGTCAAACAGATATGCTTTATGCAACTGTCTTTTTTTCCACACCTCATACCCGTACCCTAGCTATGTTGCCCCCAACCAGTTAGAAAAGTGAAGGTTATGCTGTTGCATTACTATCCGTATAAGATCGATCTTGTGCAAGAACTGAAAGTGACATATTGTGAGAAGCGCCGGACTTTCCGCACTACGTTTCTTGCCTGAATAGAAATCGACAGTAATTGGGCTTGATAAATGTGAGAGAGATGGGGCTCATTTTCTATCTGAATGGTTCAACACTCACAATTGACGAATTTGGGCAGTTGAACTGCCCACAGTGATACATCAAGTTCCGCTGTATACTCCCAAAATAATCGATGTGGTGTAGATTCATGCATTCATTCAGGAATGCCATTTCTTGTTTTGCAGCAAAGACAGTGCTTAGACACGAATTTTTTTTGCGAGATGGAGATTACATGATCAGTATAAAAAACCTTAAACTGCTGTATTTTTGATAATGAGAAAGCTGTCCCAATGTATTCCGACTGAATAGTCACTCCGTAGACATCAATCACCCTGTGAGGGATTCCTTCAAATCTGTCGTGTATGCTGGTGGTGCTGAACAAACCAGAGTTCCTTGAAAGAGAATATAACACGAGTTGTTATAAACATCCCAAGGTGAAAGTTTGAGCACGACGGCATTCCCCGAATGAAATAACTCGTACACAGTGAGGGGCAGCACATTGAAAATACTGCACTTCTCTCTTGATCTCTAATGTTGATTAATAAAAGATTTTTTCCGTGAATTTCATATTGTTGTCCTTCATTTCTGCGCGTGATTTTTTTTAATTGTTGTTCGAACATTATAAGAAAACTTGACATATTCTATTTCCCATGCAGCCATAGTAATTATTGACTTTTCTCTTTTCCAACAGCTCCAAAATCACATATGAACAAACAAATTTGAAAAAGTCTACTTTAGATTGTTGAAATTGCATGGCAGCGTTCGTGACAACAGCACCTATCGGTGACATTTGGTGCTCTTTTGCGAAAATAATATTATCAAGTTTTCCACAGTCTGTATATGAAATTTGGTTTTCATTCTATTTATTAGACTTTTTGTTGCAGATGCCTGCAAACTTGAAGGGTTATTCTATAGACACCCACATATGTATATTATATATGTAGTAAATAATTTTGAAGGATTTTGTGGATGGGTGGCTCACAGTAATGTTACAACGCGTGCATGCGGCACGCAGCCTCCATAAGTCTGCCTTTCCTGTTATAACTCAAACAAAATGGGAAAACAATATATATATTTGAATGGAAAATATTTTTCTTGCAGTAGCTCTCATGTTTCAAAGGGCATTTCATAGAAAATGAATATTTTCTTTCAGTATTTGGTTAGTATATGACTGGGACAGTTCTTCATTCACCTTCAGTGTTTTTCTTTCTCTGTTTATCTTTCGCTCTCGATTTTTTCATGTAAAAGAATTCGATGGCAGCCCTTTTTTCTCCATCTTTTTCTCCATTCTTCCTCCATTTCTTCTTTTCCCAGAAGGCTTCTTGTATTTTTCCCAATTCATATCTATGATGGGAA